>JAPFSE010000039.1:0-61274 GCA_030777785.1 Beauveria caledonica | reverse complement strand
ATATATATATAAATAGACTATGAATCGTTTTCGTAAAAGCCTTTGCATTTGCATCACAGCACAGGAAAAACCCCAATGACGGGGGAAAAAGACCTGGACCAAGGCTTTGCGGCCGTTGCAAATCACTGTCTGCAGCACCAGACTTTTGTCCCCCTCCAGCAATTCAACGGATGTCGCTGTATCGGACGCCAGCCACCCGGGCAATTGCCCCTGCAGAAAGGAGCCGTGCCGAACCACTGGCAAAACTCGTCGGCAAAGTAGTCCTTTCCGGCGACTGGGGTACTGACGCCGGAGGAGGCAGCGTCGGCCGGGTCGTCTTTCGGGACAGCTTTTGGTCAGTCTTAGCCCAGGCACATATTTTGGCCAGCTGATATGAGGCAGAAACCTCCATGAAAGAGGCTTACCAACGGCTGCGACTGCGGCCGCAGAAACAAGAGCGAGGATGATCTTGTAATGCATGACGTGAATAGTGAGTGATCAATGGACGGTGGACGATGTGTGTTTGTTCAGAGTGCGGATAATGTGTTTGCGTTGTTGGAAAAGTAGCAAAGCACGAGAGAAGCGGCTTTATATAACTTGGGGGAGACGACACCAAAGGCCCAAGACCAAAGTCTCACTTGTCTCTGACCCTCTTTCCAGAAGTAGCAGTGTCACGAACTGGAGGCTGAAGGGACCATCATCGTATATCTGCCCTTGCAACGCCACAGACGTTCAGCTACCCATGCTTGTCTGGGGACGGTGGCGTTTTTCAGGGTCCTTCCTGTTCGGGAGCGATTGCCCGACACACTACCAAACTGCTTCTGCAGCATGTAAGAACTACGTACATTAACGAAGATGCAGTAGTCAGGATACGACTTCCGGCAGGTTAGTCACTCGTGCCCATGTCTTGGTTTCCGGATCGTCACTTGCTCGACTTTGGGGGGCGAGCGGTTCCCCAAAAAGAGCGGGCGATTTTCCCACATACAATCTACCGAAAAGTGACTATGCTTTTTGAGTGCTCGTTTGGGGAGCAAGCAGTGTCCAAGTCTTGGGCGACGGCTGAAGACCTGAAGCTGAAAGCTGAGATGCGCAACTGCACGGCAGTCGGCCATGTCGTACAGAAATGTCTCTGTTATGGTGTAGTCACAGCCAGTACTGCCATTGGATTCTGTCAGACACGGTCGTCCGGCAGATGTAAGTTAGCCTGGGAGCTATCGATACATTTACATGGATTTTTTCTTTAGCCGGTGGTAATCGCAGAATGACGTCCAATATTAGATCGCGGCGTCAAGATTCAAGACAAATCTCTAGGTCAGAGCTATCCTCATTATTCTACAGTAATGGCGTACAATATGAGCAGAAATACACGACTTGAATTTGTCACAATGAAAAGGCATATCAGAAGGTGGCATTGCCGGGGCGGTATTTATAAAAAAAAAAGGTGTCCTGCTTGCCTCCCGACACGACACGGTGCAACTTGCACGTCACGTCTGCCAAATGCATGAGATTCCCTTCGCGGAGAATGACCGAGATACAAGCAATATATGATCAACTGTCCCAAAAGACGGCCTGGAATGTCGAAGCCTTCGGTCGTCGCTGCCCTTGCCTGTGTGGCCAAGCAAATACAAGGCTTGCCCAAAAGCTGAAAGCCGGCAGCCAGAATGATACATGATACATGATACTTGCATGATGATGAGCTGTGATTCGGCAAATTGCCTCTTCTGCACAGCAGGGCAACAGCAAGTGTTGTCGTACAGAGCGTGTCAACGGGTGTTGGCAGGCACGCCCGCCACGCTGACTCAGCATGGATGCCACCCACATCGTCATCCCTCTAGGCAGCTTCCTCTCCTCTTTCTTTCTCTCTCTTCATCATCACGAATATACCTGTTTTCCCTGCTTCTAGCCAGTGTGCCGACCGGTCGTGATACTTCCCTCTTTCGCTCTCTGGCTCTCGCTTGATTCGCCACGACGGGAATACCTTTGCCAGGCACCCCAACAGTGCCGAATATTTGTACCGCTGCTAGTGAGAGCAATTCCAAGTTTTAACTTGACGCTACATAGTAAGATAGTGATCCTACAGCTTAAGGGGGTCATTATTGATCCTTCGCTCCTCAGCTTTTATCCTATAAGACTGTGTTATGACTGTGGCTAGGGCTTAGATTCTGCGCCGGCCACCAAAAGTTATATAGGAGCAGAAGCAACGTCATTAGCGACCGTTGCTGGTAATGCCCATGGAATTGGTTGATTAGTTTCTCTTAGCCGATGCAGGTTGTTGCTATTTGGTGGACAGGGAGAAAACGTGGCGGCTGCAGGAGATAACGCCATGTATGGAGGCGCGCGGGCGAGCGGGCGCGCAGCGATGGCCTGGCTTCCGAGATGGCTGCAATCATGAATGAACAGGAAGTTCATGTCCAATGATGCAAGTTCTTCGAAAATAGCCGGCATGTCGTAAGCGCCTGGCAAGGCCGATGGGATGGAAGACCTGCCGAAGGAAGTGATGGCAAGGCAAGGCAAGCCCACAAGAAGGAAGTGAAGGTACGGCGGAGAAGGGACCCCCTCACTCCTGCGCTGCAGGGCCAGTCAGCGAATACCTAATAAATCTTGATGGGCAGCATACATGTCCATCTTTCTTCATGGCCTTGGTCTTTGCATTAATCAGGAATTGCTAAATTTCCATTCATCATTTTTCATTATCTTCTTTCGTTTTCCTTATCAAAAATCGCCCTCATTCACAATCATCATCTACTTTGCTACATCATCACGCCCATGTCAACAACCCCGCCATGGCCAACACCACCTGCAGGTACCCGAGCGCCTCATCGTGTCTCGGTCCACAGCCTTCCCAATGAGCTACTTGCCTGCGTCCTCTCCCATTTCGACGCCTCGTCGTCTCTTGGGAAACGCTTCCGCGACGACGCCTCCACGCTCATTGACGGCTACTACGCCGCGCGCGGAGACCGCCCCTCGCGCCGGCACCCGCTCAAGTCAGTGTCGCTCGTCAGTCGAAGATGGCGCGCTGTTGTCCTGCCGTTTTTGTTCCGACATGTGCTCTGGACGTTTCGTCGCTTGGAGGAGCCAGCAGCAGCCGCGGCGGCGGCGGCGGCGGCAGCGGCGGTGGATGCGGGGGAAGGGTTTGAGGCGATGGCGTTTCTGAAAAGGCACGCCCTCGGGACGGCGGTGGATAGCGTCACGCTGTACGTGCCGTGCCCGGAGCACCTGATTGACGACCCGACAGAGCTGGTGGGACGCTTCGGTGTGGTACCAAGTACCACTTCGGCAGGCACGACGGCGACGACGACGACGACGACGATGCAAGAAATGGAGGGCGTGGATGAGGATGCGGAGAGCGTGGTGCTCTCGGAGACGGCGAGCCTGGTGCTGGCCGATGCCAACATGCATGCCACGTGGTCCAATACCTGGTTCTGGGACTTGCTCTTCAGCGTGGTCGATCCGCTACGCGTGAGCATCCTGGCCGCGCCGGTGGTGCTGGCGACGATGCTCAGCTGCAAAGTGCTTACGCGCTGCCAGCCGCTCATGATGACGCGGTACCATCTCCTCTCCGTTTCGCGCGCGGACCGAGGCAGTCTGCCTATGGCATTACAAGGCGAAGACGACGACGACGACGACGACGACGGACCCCCACGTCCCAATGGGCGACAACCTGCTGCCCTGCGAGCTCTTTGCCCGCCGCCGCTGGACCGCGCTACTCGCCAACGAGGGCTCCTCCGTCTCCATCTACAAGACCGACGCCTACGGGCAAACGCCACCCTCGCCGCTCCTCAGCCTGCTTGTCTCGCGCGACCCCGCCACCCGGCGGTTCCTGCGGCACCATCTCCACCGCCTCGACTACGTCGCCATCATGCCCATGGGTACGCACTTCCAGGCCATGCTCGCTGCACTCGCCCACCTCGCGCCGCGCCGTCTTGCCGAGCTCTTTGTCCAAATCATGCCGCGCGGCGTCGACCTGGACCTCCTCCGCTACCGCCTCGACCCCGACGACGCCGGCGCGCGCTTCGAGGGCCTCGATATGCAGGACCTCGTCATGGAGCGCGACGCCGTCTACGGCATGCTCTTTACCGCCGTCTTTCTCCCCGGCCCGCAGCCAGAGTGGGAGCCGCTCCGCGTATTCGAGACGGGCGACGCCGACGCCGATACGATTGCCTGGGCCGAGGCCATCGAGGTGGTGCGTGCGAGCACCTCTTGTTGGGAGGTGGCGGAGCGCGGACGCTTTGTGCGGAATATGGCGCGGGAGGAGGCGAGGCGGAGAAGACAGACGAGCTCGTATCCTGTCATGTCGTCGTCTTCTGGGGCGCTGTGAATGACTGGTGGTCGACGACTTGTGTTGTGACGAGGTGGGGTGACGTTGGGCATTGGGCACTTTCATGGAATGGGGCGTCTTCTTTCTTTCCTTTTTTCTTTCTTTTTTTTGCATCACACTTTTTAGCAGGGCTTCAAATTCAGTATGGTACATGTCAAACAAAGGATTCGGGCACGTCGTGCCGCATGCATTCGGGTGTGGCCGCCCTCTTCCCCGGTTTCTATAAAAGCTGTCCAGCCTCGACGGGCGTCTACTTGTGATACGCCATTGTGTTTCCCCAACCCCAGATATGCAAAATTTGATACAAAAATAAGAAAATGCACCTTGTACACGACGGACACGTAGTAAGTAATGCAAAAGGAGAAAGAAAAATAGAGAAAAGGGACAAGAAAAAAATAGCAAAGACATATGGAACCCGCCTGTTAGAACAAGATGCAGAAGAACAACGAGAATTAAGAGCAGTGAATACAGACCAGGCGCCACTTTATACATCGCTTTCGCTCAAATTACCACCCTCGTCGTCGCTGTCCGTCAGGTCCACGGCCAGCTTCTGCGCCTCGTGCTCCGTCATCTCGCGGTAGGTGCTCCAGCTGAGAGCCAAAAAGGCGAGCACAATCATGGCGCCGCCAAGAGTGGCGGCGCCGCTCAGCGGTTGGCCGGTGAGGGCCCAGTCGGCGAGGGCGACGATGAAGATGGTGAGGAGAGCGGCGACGGAGGAGAGCACGGGCGAGGTGAGCGAGATGAGGACGAGAAAGGAGCCGCTAAAGAGGGCGTTGCAGAGCACGGCGAGCAGCACGAGCCGGCCGGTGGCGGCGTCGGGCAGCGCAAACTTTTCCCACCCGAGGGCGTTGAGGACGGGCATGGGGATCCAGAGGACGAGGAGGGTGAAGAGGCCGATGAGGGAGCCGAAAGTGTTGGCAAAGATCATGCCCCGGCCGGGGGAGACGCCGTCGGGCGGGCAGGCGAGGCGCTTGTAGAGCACCTCGTACAGGCCGTAGAGGACGGACCCGAAGCCAATGACCATGTTGCCGAGGAAGCGGCTCTCGGCGCTGGCGTCGGGACCGGAGCTGGACGTACCGGCTTGGTCACCGGGGGCGGGTGCGCCGCTGCCGGTGTCGCCGTACGCGACGACGAGGACGCCGACAATGGCGATGAGGACGGCGACGGACTTGTCGAGGCGCAGGGGCTCGCGCAGCAGGGGCACGGAAAAGGCGTAGGCGAAGAAGGCGGAGCAGTTGTAGATGGCCGTGAGGTCCGAGGGCGTCGTCATGCTCACGGCAATGTACCAGCTGAGCCCGGCGACGGTGAGGGCCGTGGTGACGAGGGCCGTGACGCGGAGCATGTAGCGGGCGGAGCGGGCGCTGTAGCTCAGCGTGGTGCCGAAGACGTCGAGGGTCTGCATCTCGACCATGAGGGCCGTCGTCTTGAGCAGCTGCTTGTGGCGGCGCCAAAACACGGGCCAGGGCTGGTCGAGGCGCTGCAGGCGCAGAATCAGCAGCTGCGCGGGCCACAGCACGATCCAGGAGCTGTGGGTAAAGTACATCATGCAGTAGGCCTTGTCCCAGCCGAGGTCGTGCTGGATGTGCGCGCTCAGCTCCGTCTGCAGGCAAAAGGCGACGAGGGAGACGACGAGGAAGAAGAAGGCGTACGTGTACTTTTTGCGCGCGGCCTGCTCGGCGGCGAAGCCGCGCGGGGATCGCGAGCGCATGGCCGTGGAGCGCCGCGAGAGGGCCGGCCGGGGGGCAATGGCGGGCACGGCGGCGGCGGCGGCGGTGCGGCCTGGGGAGAGGGTGCCGTTGTTATTGGAGCGGCCGCGCTCGGCGGCGTCGTCGTTGTCGGCGGCAGCTACATTGTCGGGTTTGGAGAGCAGAGGCGTGCCGTAGACGCCGCCGTGGTTTGGTCGCGGCATGATTGCGGGAGAGAGGGACAGAATTGGTGGGAGAATGCCGAAGGGTTCGAAGGGGCCAGTGGGAGGGAAAACGAGAGTCGGTCGGTCGGTCAGGGCATGGAGGCACGCGAGCAAGAGGGAAGCGATGGTCCGGGTCTTGTTTGTTGAAGCTACGTCATGAGCTTGATGAATTGGGCGATTGAAGCAAACGGAGCTTCCGCAATGGCGATCGCCGTTTTGTCTTGGATCGGGAGGAAGTATTCGCCTGGCATGTATTGGTGCGAACACCCGGGGAGAGCTTCAATGCGAACCACGATGCAGTAGGTGGGTTTCCAGTATCGAGGCCCGTTCCGGGCTAGAAGTCGGTGTGCAGTATGGGAATTATTAGAGGGGACAAGAGGGAGCGAGAAGATTATGAATGAATAAATGAAGGGGGAGGAAAAAAAAAAGGGCGTTTGGGCGATGTGGCTCGTAATGGTGGCCCGTTTTGGGGAACGTTGGCTAGAGCTAGCGACGGCGACGGCGACAGCGACGGCAGGCTAGCTGAGAAGAGACGGCTGAAGCCACTGAAACGTCACTGAATAAAAGCCCACTGTAAGGCGGGGGGAGGGTGAAGAAGAAGGGTCCAGGTGTGGGTGGCAGAAGTCGACGCTGGAGGTGCCGCAATTACAGTGAATGACGAATGACATATAAAGGACTTGAGATGTTTACTGGATATGGTAGTTTTTTCTTCTTCTTGTGACATTGTTCATTTCTGATTTTCTGGCTGCACAAGGCGGCCAAAGACAGGATACAGCAGTGGTACGTACCTCTCTAGGTACCAGTACTAAATGTATGGAAGTTGCCATAATTACCTATAGGGACTTTCTAGAGGGTTGAATGGAATCGCCCGCTCGTTTGGCCCCGCTGCAAGCCGCGCTGCAAGCGTCAAAAGACAAAAAAGGACACTGCCAGCCGGCCAGCCTTACGCATTAGGTAGGTAAGTCTGGCAGTGCCATGCCCGATACCTGGTAGAAACCTGGGTAGCCGGTTCCAGCTGCTTTGCGGCCACATTGCCAAGCGCAGCCCATGCGTGTCACTGGTCAGCGCACAGCCTCAGTGATCTCCTGGGTCACACGCACAAGTCATCTGCATGACGCCCGTTTTAATTAAGCATAACTAGACGTCCGCATTCTGCCTCACATTTGTTTCCCAAGATCGTTGACACATTTCCAGCAAGGCTCTGCATCCTGGATACACCATCCGCATCGCATGTGCTTGGTGCCACAATGAGTCGCAACAACTTGCTCACTTGCCTCGCAGCAGCATGATGCGCGCCCACCTCGATCCGCACTCCTAAAACACGACGTCTCCCAACCCAGCTTGCCAAACTACTTGGCATCCGGCGCAAACAGCACCCGCTTCGTATTGTACCCGTACTCTAGCTTGCCGTGCCAGTACGGCGCCGCGTCCTGCTTGGCCGCCTCCCACGCCCGGTCCAGCGCCTCGACCACATCTTCCGGCAGCGGGCCCTTTTCGATGCTGTCCAGGTTGCTCTCGAGCTGCTCGACGCTCGACACGCCGAGGATGATGCCGTCGTTGCCGTCGGCGCCGACCATGTTGAGCTTGGAGTGGTGCGCCGTCCACCGCAGCGCCGTCTCGACCAGCGTCAGCCCGTGCTTGTCGACCGCCGCCGCCTCGGCAATCTGCAGCGCGCGAAACACGCCGTCCTTGAAGTAGCGGTCGCGGTACCGGCCGCCCTGCACGCTCGCCTCGTCGGAGAAGCGGCCGCTCTCGGGCACCGTGTCCTTGGACTTGATCTTGCCGGAAAAGAGCCCGCCGGCGAGCGGGTTGTACACGACAATGGCGAGGCCGTAGCGGCGGCACGCGACAAACAGCTCCTGCTCAATGTGCCGCGTGATGCAGTTGTACATGCCCTGGTACACGGTCGGCCGCACCCAGCCGTTGTACTTGCACGTCAGCACCACCTCGGCCACCTCGTGCGCGGCAAAGTTGCTCAGGCCCAGCTGCACAAACTTGCCCGCCTTGTGCAGCTCGTTGAGCGCCTCGAGCGTCTCGGCAAACGGGGTGCTGCGGTCGGGGCAGTGAAGGTAGAGGATCTGCCAACCCGACATGTTAATAGTACTCTGCTGGTATCTGTTGGCAAACCTCACTCACATCGACGCAGTCAGTGCCCAGCTCCGCCAGGCTCTTTTCCACCGACGCAACCACGGCCTGCGCGTTGTTGGCCCCCGGCTTCTGCGGGTACTCGACCTTTGTCGCCAGCGTGAAGCCCCGGTCCTTCCATCCGGCCTCGCGGGTAAAGGCCTCTTGCGCACCGCCAATGTAGACGCGGGCCGTGTCAATCTCGTCGTAGCCCCGCGCCCGCAGCACGTCGAGCGCCTTGCCCAGCGTTGCCACGTCGGTGATGCGCGCCCCAGCCTCCTTGCTCGGGCCAAACGTCATGAGGCCCAGGATGACCCTGGGCTTGATGCGAGTCGGTACGATGAGAGGCATTGCGGTTTCTTCTTTAAGATATATTTCTGGCCTTGGTCGATGTATGTGTAGTTGCGGGTGGCGAGCTGGCCCGGGGCTAGCTCTGCTCTGGTGCGGGGGAGCTTGGCTGGCCCGCCAGGTTGGCATCAGTTTGCGGACATGCTTCCGCCGCGACGGCGCCGTTGCCCCTCTTCTTATCCCCGAATGTCTGGCTGTAGAATCACGACGCGTCGTAGTTTGTCGGTGGCCATTATGGCGCCATCCTTACAAGTCGCCTTCTTCTATCCGCTCATTATCCTCAACCTGTGAACCCGACGATGGGCGCAGCCGGAGATTTAGCGTGGCTGGCTATTCAAGCCAACCAACCACCACTAAGTAGAGGCTTCATGACGCATCGTGTAGAAACCAGCAACATCGGACCATGAGAATATTGCGCAAAGCATTCAAAGTGGTAGCGATGCGACGGTATTGAGTGCGAATGCGTCTACTTCCATGTACTCGTATGATTAGGCAGGAACATCGCTTCGGAAGCGAGCACGTCAAATTTGAAGAGCCCGGTAGGAGATACTTTCATGTCTCACCGCGGGGGCAGGTTTTGTTGAGATGGCCAAAAATTTAACCGCGCATCTCTCGCTATTGGTCTACGAGTCCGCACGCACAGCGTACCTGGGTATGGAGGCGAATGATTTGTCTGGGCGGCATACTGTGCATTAGTGGCATCTGGCAACTTTGCGAATCATGACCATGGAGAATAATCGATTTTGAAAAGTCTCCGCCACTCAGCAGGCAAAGGCACAGCAACTACTGCAGAGAACAGAGAATTGGGATCGCCACTTTCCACAATTAACTGGTGCAGCATGCACAGCAATACTCGGCGGCATCGGAAGGGCTTTGAGGGCCTCGTCTTTCGGGGGACGGCTACAACAACACAAAAGTCCCTCAACAAAAGCTAGCGCTGCATTTATGTTACCTCCGGGTCAATGGGTTGCATTTGGCTTCGAGTATCCGTACTATGAGAGAGGGGAATGGAAAATCTTGCCTGTGCGTGCAGGACAATCGGTGAGTGGGCAGCAGACGCCTGCCCACCCGAGTCAAGCGCCACAGCGTCGCACAGAGTGACAGATGATTACTCCGTACATGTGTATGAATCTCATTAGTCGAGCACGAGGTCGGTGGTTCGGGGGTGCCAGCGGACGCACCTCTCTTACGCATTACCACGGCTCAACAGACTGAAGGAGGGAGCCAATCCTCTTTGCAGAATTCGTGGGTGCCAATACAAGTAGGTACTCTGCGAGTATTGCGGCAAGAGACGGGAGACGAGAATAGACTGAGGCGTATGTCTTAGGCGCTTGGGATTGCTCGTTGGGTAGAGAGAGACGGCATCAATAGCGCGGAAAGAACTACCTGCCCTGTTAACCCTGTCAGCTGGTCAACTGGTTGTCAGTGGTTCAGCAGCAGGTTCAACAGGAACAGGTATGCGCCGTGTGAGTGGGCAGGCCAAGGGTGCCAGGGCGTCATGACATGCAAATATTGGTGTCCAAGTCCAGACAGGGTGCTGTGCCCGATATTGGTTGCACGCGCGCTGATGGGGACCGGCCGCGTCGAGCGGACCAGAGTTGCGCCGTCGTGCATGATATATTTTTCTGATTCATGAGCATATGAGACCAAGTAAAGATCGAGACTGAGGCCCTGGCGTAAGCAGCCCTGGCGTTGAATGGCAAGATACGAGATGAAGGAATGAAGGATTACCTGCCATCACATGCGGTTTCGATTCCATTTCAGCTCTCTCTCGAAAACTTGATAAATGATCGTAATAATAAAGGGCTCGCCCCCCGCGCCAACTCGTGGAAATTCAGCCACGGCCGGCGGGGTCCGGCGCAAAGTCAACAGAGCCAGTGGCGTCTCGGCGACTGTCGCTCGATTTTATACAGCAGCATCCGGAATTGCTGAAAAGACTCGCACGGATGACCTAGGCGCTTGTTTGTCTGCTTACAGCCGCTACGCGCGTTCGAGAGCAGAGGTTGTATTCTTCGACTAATCGTGAGCGCAATACTCGATACTCCGTACACAAATGGATAACTCGAGGTCGCGAGCGACCACGCGGTTCAGCTCGTCGACGATGAAAACCGGGCTGGGCCGTTGCATGCGGGAGCCTTGTCGTGGTTCACGGGGGTTAGCCACACTCTTTCTGCCACTCGTTCTCCCCAGTCCCCCCCATCCCCGCGTTGCCCCCGTTGTGGTGACGACCTGTTTGGTGGTTAGTTGATGGAAAAGCGGCCATCACCTCCTTGTGTCGTTGAATTCGCACTCGCTATTAATAGTGTCTGCCGGCCCTAGCTCTCTGCAGCTAATAATAATCAAGCTTGACTCGCCCGGGGCTGGAAGGGGGGAATGATGGAGTCTGGTCGAAAGAAATCTGCCCACGTTCTGTAGACTGGGCGGACCGTAACCCCCACTGCCCTTTTGCTCGATGCAGCCGACAAGCTGCCCGTAAAAGCAACCTCCTCCCCCCCCCCTCCAAAATTCATACAACACACACACACACATACACACAAATTGTCCAGAGGCCGGCCAGTCCTTGCGCACCCGGGACGTTGCTCCTTTTCGATGCATGCGCGCGCGCGAGCTTGCTCATTGTGATCCGAAGCCCACCTGCATCTTGGCATCCACGATCGGCTGCGCAGCATGGCGTCGACCGCCACGGATCGGTCCGCGGCCGAGGCTTTCTGGGGAGAGCTCTGGGCAAAGGCAGCCGGCGCAATCCATGCGACCTTTACATACGAGGAATTGGTCCTGCAAATATCGCCGCTGAGCCTGGTATTGGCACTGTCGCCTTTTTTCCTGCGTCACTACTCCCAGGCGCCAGTGTACCTGCGGCACCTTCCATTTCCTCGCCTCAAACTGGTACGTCGTCGAAAACACTCGCTCTTGTCGCTCAGTCTTCTCACATACTTATTCTCCAGTTCGCCGCCGGTTCTCTCATCTGCCTAGAACTCTCAAATGTCCTTCTCGGCCGCATGCGACTCGACCCGCACGCCGACACCATGGTTGCCGCAGCACTGATCGATCTAGTTGCTGCACTCACAATAGGCATCATGCTGTATATTGAACAAGGTCACGGAATTCGCGCATCCAAACTACTCCGTGCATACCTTCTCTTGGGCTGCGTCATTGATGCTGCCAAATCCCACCTCTTCTACCTAAATCGAGGTCTGTCATCTGCTCTAGCCATTGCTGCTTCGGCTGGGGGCTTCCGACTCCTTCTTCTGCTCTTGGAGGTATTTCCAACAAAGCATATTGCCGTCAACGAAAACGTTTCCATCGCCGCCGGGAATGAAGCCGCTCGAGAGGAGAAGAGGCGCCGAGCCTGCTTCGTCTTCCCCGCGCTCTCCGTTTCCAGGCAGCTTCGCATCTCCATCGAAAACGGCAACCTCATGCCCCTTGCTGCCGAGTTTGCGTCTGACCGTTTAAATGAAAAGCTCAAGCATTATTGGCAGCTGAGTGATGAGAAAGCAGACAAGATGGAGAAAGCGCGACGCACGGCACAAATCGATGGCAAAGCAGCACCACACCTCGAGCTGGAGAGCCTGATGACAACGTGCGGTACAATCTGGGATACTGAAATCCGGCGAATATTGGTGCCGCGCCTCGTTTTCGCCATGTGCACCTTCAGTCAACCCTTCATTTTGAAGGCAGTCATCGATGCCGTTGGCAAGGATCACGTCTCCTTGCTGCGCAAAGCTTGCCTGGTCTCTGCCACGCTCGCAGCCTTTGTCGGTATGACTATTGGCAAATCGTCATATGCGCACATGAATTATTTAATGGTCACGCGCTTACGAGGAAGCTTTATTACACAAATCATCGAAAAGACTCACCGTATCTCGTACAAGGACGCACGTGAATCCGCTACCGTCTCTCTATTGAGCACTGCCATCGATGGCATTGCCGTCTCATTACCCAGACTCGTGGAGCTTCCAATCACATTCTTAGAGACGTACTTTGGCATTTATGCGCTTTCATTGTTTGTTGGGAATTCGAGCTTCCTGGTGGTCGTACCGGTCTTGGTCTCCAACATATTTTCATGGTTTTGGGGTTTTGTTACCGGGCCGGCACTCTCAGCATACAATAAGAGCTCCGAAAACCGCGTCTCAAAGACTTCATCCATTCTATATCAACTTGGAGCAATCAAAATGATGGGACTCGGCCCTACCGTTGCCAACTTTCTTCGGCGCCTACGACAAGAAGAGGTGAATCTATCGAAAAGACATCGATACCTCGAAACAGTAACCATGCCTTTGGTTCAAGTTGCAAATCTTGTGACGCCTGTTTGGATAGTTAGCAAAGCGCTTTCACAAGACGAGTACAGCCAAGCTGTCCCAGCCAATGTCACCTTTCCTATTCTCGCTCTTGTTGTGGCCATACAGGGTCCTCTTGGTCGACTTCTGGACATGTACTCTACCATATCATCTCTCAGCAAACATTTCGATCGGGTTCAAAGGTTTCTGAGCTTGCCGGAACGAGATGAATGTCGCTTCATCAAAGATATACACTCTCCCAGGCATCGCCGCATTCCGCCTAGGCATCAACAATTCGTTCATCCTGTCGAAATGGTCGACGTGGACATTGCACCTCCTGGAGTACGACAACCCATCCTCTTCCGTGTCGATTTTTCTCTCGTGCAAGGCTCAATCACGGCAATCATCGGTTCGCCTGGAACGGGAAAGAGCACACTATTGCATGGCATTCTCGGCGAAGCTTCTCTTGTAGAAGGGGCAATTTGTGTTCAGAATGAAGAAATGGCAATCTGTGGCCAGGTGACGTGGTTGCAGGATGTTTCGATCTTGGACAACATCATCGGACCTTTGCCTTATAACGCCGATTTCTTCCAAAGGGTCATCAGTTGCTGCTTGCTCCAGAATGATTTGCAGCGTCTTCCCGGCAAGGCTGATTACATTGTTGGCCCAGGTGGCAGAAATCTCACAGCCGGTCAGCGTCAGAGAATCGGAATTGCAAGAACAGTCTATGCACGCACTGCAGTAATGCTGTTCGATGACCCTTTCGGCTCTCTCGACCGTAAAACGGCAGTGTCCATCATCTTTCACCTCTTCGGCGCCAGTGGGCTCTTGAGGGAAATGGGCATCACAGTTGCTCTGGTGTCTTTTTTGCGCGAGAGTCTCGATGTCTCTGATAGAGTTCTTCTGCTCGATGGCCGTGGTTACGCCTCCCTCGAGGACCAACCCTTCCAGACTCCCGCGTTCGCAGCGGCCGTTAAAAGCGTGTTCAGCTCTGTACCCGATGGTCCCCCCGAAGAAGTGGAAGACGCCGAAATGGAAGCGATACGCCGGTCCATGAAGTTCGAATTGCAATCATCTCGCCCTACCATTGGAGGGCCAGCCGCTGTTCAGCCATCGCCCACACGATTGTCTACCCTCTACATCGAGCCTATCGGATACTTCTCCGCCATATTATACATGCTGCTCATATTTTGTCTCGCTCTCGGAGAGCACTTTCCCAGTGAGATACTCATGGCGAATTTCTTCTTGTTCTCGAGCTGACAATTGCCTAGACATATATCTTCGAGACCATTTCATATCCGGTTCAAACGATAACAGTTTCTTCGCGCTGTATGCTTCTGTGGCTGGCGGTACATGCTTGGCTGGCACCTTTTCGTACTGGCTGCTGTATGTTATACTCGCGCCACGGGCATCCCTCACTCTGCACAAAAGGCTTGTAGGCACCGTCACTGGCTCAACGCTCACCTATCTAGGAGTTGTAGACATGGGGTCCATCTTGCCGCTATTCGGTCAGGACGCGGGCGTGTTCTCGCGGCAATTGCCCTTTTACTCCATGCGAACCGCGTATACCGCATTTTCCATCATCATCAAGACCGTTATCATCGCGTCTGGGGCCTCCTATTTCGTCGCCATACTCCCCCTCGTTGTGTTTGCCTTGTACCGCCTTCAGCGCTTCTACTTCAAAACTTCCCGTCAGCTACGAAATTTGGATGTGGAAGCGAAAACGCCTTTGTTCAAGCGATTTGAAGAGACCGCCGAGGGCATTTTATACATGCGCGCTTTCCGCTGGCTCAAGGCGGACACTAGAATCAGTTTCGGGCTCTTGAACATTAGCCAGCGGGCGTTTTTCTACCTTTACTACTTCCAGCAGTGGCTGGTAGTCGCACTTGGGCTGTTGACCAGCTTTATTGCAGTCTGCTTCGTCTCGTATGTGGTGTTCTTCCCCCACAATACCACCGAAGCAGCTATCGGTCTTTCGCTCTTGACTTTGTCCCAATTCAGCTGGACCCTTGAAAGACTATTTGAAGTTGTCACGCTTCTCGAAACATCGACGGGTGCGCTTGAAAGATTGCGTACCTTTCTGCAGAGAACCCCTCAGGAGCCGGACCCAGAGGTCACAGCTGCACCGCCACTGTGGCCCTCGGCGGGAAATATCGAGCTTGTGGATGTCACGGCCAATTATGAGCCAGATTCGGACAATCCACCTGCTTTGCGAAACTTATCGCTCTTCATTGAGCCTGGACAGCGGGTCGGCTTGATCGGCTCGAGTGGCAGCGGCAAGACGTCGGTTCTCAATGCCATTCTTGGACTAGTCGAGTACACTGGAATGATTAAAATTGACGGGATAGATATAGCCACACTAT
The DNA here is from genome assembly GCA_030777785.1 of Beauveria caledonica. Taxonomy (NCBI): domain Eukaryota; kingdom Fungi; phylum Ascomycota; class Sordariomycetes; order Hypocreales; family Cordycipitaceae; genus Beauveria; species Beauveria caledonica. The sequence goes on along the minus strand of JAPFSE010000039.1, from coordinate 45,956 downwards.
CGAGAGATGAGATTCGATCCCGCTTGGTCACAATCTCGGAGGATCAAGTCCGTCTCGACGCCTCGATCCGAGTCAACTTGCTACCGTTCACCATGAACAAGGTGGAGAGCACGGATCCCGTGCAACAGCAAATCGAACAAGAACAAGCAAAGCAGCAAGATCAGATGCTGGAAGAAATGCTAGGACGCTTCGGCATATGGCAGCAACTGCTCCGAAAGGACGGCCTCAATACTCTACTCGACGACGCGGCATACTCCCCAGCCGAGATGCAGCTTGTCTGCATCGCCAGAGCGATTTTGCGGCAGCGCGAGACGGGCAGCAAAGTTGTCCTCGTGGATGAGGTCACGAGCAGCGTTGACTTTTGGCGACAGGGCTTTGTGCAGGACATTATGCGGGAGTCGTTTCTCGGCTGCACGATGCTGGTAGCGGCCCGCAGAGAGGAGTCGATTCTGGATGTCAGCGTGATTCTAGAAATGTCTCACGGCGTCATCATGCACGCAGCACGCAGAGAAGTGTGATGAGTACTGTATGCTCCGACTGGTCATCGTCTGCTTCATGTTATAGCGAGGCGTATCAACAGGTTTTTGCGGCCTCTGTGCCACTCTTGTCAATTTCCACCACCCATACTCGGCAGTTTTGACATTATATAAAGATATAAAGATACCCCGTACATTTTGTACCCATAAAATCTCTGACATTTATTTCAGAAAATTTATATACATGCGAAATACAATCTCGCCTGCTCCTCTGCCCTCTGCCCTCCTGTCGCTAGTACAAGTACAAGAAAACGTACAAAGTGGCTCTCGCCGCCTCTATCAAGAAGAAAAGGGGAATATGTTCGCCTGATTATGCAGTGTACATCCTTTTCTTCCGCTGTGCCTGGCACTCAACCATCTGCTCGCATGTCGCGGTCGATTTTAAATTGGCACAGCGAATACTGATTCATTCTGCGGCCAACCTTAATAATCTCGTCCCACTGCACCTTGTACCGCAGCTTCGCCCACGTCTCAAAATCGTTCTGAAGCTGTCGCCCGGGGAGGGCATTGTATGCAATGGCGAGGCTGCGATGGCTTTTCCGTTAGTAACAGACTTTCTCGCACAGTCCTTCTTTTCCCGAGGCTAAATTGGAAACTCACGTTTTTGGCTCGGGCTCGACCCCGACCACAGAGGGCATCTTCATAATCAGCGCGCGAATCTCCTTTTCGGAGCCGGCGCCTGCGACGGCGCCAATATACGCATTGTACACGCGCGCCGAGACCTCGAGATCCATTCTCTCGATGCGGTCCCAGACCTCGCGCGCCATCTTGTAGCCGCCTGGTTTGCGCTCCAGCGCCCAAAAGACGGCTTCGAGCGTCGCGTATGACGGCCCCTCCTGCGACTGCGTAATCTGCGACCAATAGTCCAGCGACACCAGCGGCTTGTCGGCTGCCGTAAAGGCGAGCATCAGGGCCGTCTGCAGCTTAGTATTCGTCTGCACGGTCGTGTCCATCTTGAGCATGTTGTGCACCATTTCCAGCCCAGTCAGGTCCGGATGGCGCGTGAAGCCGGACAGACAGGCTACGTACGTCTCCATGCGCGGGTGCAGCGACTTGCTGCGGTGCTGGCGCATGTGGCCAAAGACGTAGGCTGCCATGTCGGGCCGCTTCCGTGCGAAAAATGCCTCCATGAGCTGCGTGCGGCGCTCAAAGCTCGTGTCCTCGAAAAATTGCTGAAGTAGCTGGTAGCCGCCCCACGCGCGCGCCGTGCTCGTCTTGGGGTCCAGGCAGAACTGGATAAAGGCAGACTGCACGACCTCGCGCTCGGCTTCGCTAAAGAGAAAGGTATTGATGGAGAGAATGTCCATGACTTCAAAGTGCTGGTCATTTTCCAGGAAGCGCAGACACAATGTTGAGACGGTGGCGGGTTCTAGTCGAAGGCCAAGCTCTTCGACCGTATGGAGTATGGAGAGAATGAGGGGGAAGCTGGGAGGATTTTGCTTGGCCAGTGTGACGAGGTAGTGATTTACGAGCCGCCCGAATTGAAGTTGCAGGTTGGAGTTGGAGTCACTGCCCCAGGGCTCGAGGAATATGACTTGCTCGTAGGAATGGTGTGCGCGGTCAAAGTCCTTGGCTTCGAGACACAAGCGCAGCATATGCATGTAGCTTTCGCCATTCACTTTGATACCCTTGTCATCGCCGAGCTGCAGTACATCCTGGCCAAGCTGGTAGTCTTTGAGCTCGACAGCCACGTAGAGGAGGCCGTTTATTGTGTGAATCGTAGGCTTGATGTCGCCGCTACGGTCTACCATGTGGTCCATCATGGTGCCAACTTGGGAGAGGCTGCGACCCATCAGCAGAATCGACTGCAGCAATGCATCCCAATGCCGCCTCTTTGGGGTGGACTCGCCCAATTCTATGAAGAATGGCATTGCCCATTCTTGTAGCTGATTGCGTCTCGCAAAGGACGCAACGGCGCGATAAGTATCCGGATGGCATTGATTCTGCGCAATAGGCTTGGCGAACCAGGCCTTTGTCTCCTCAATTCGGTCGCGCCCGGCAAAGTATTGTACAATGACAGATTGTAGGTTGGCATCGAGGGCGATGCCGCGTTCTTGCGCGTATTTCGCCAGCTCCAAAAGCTCGGCTTCCTTGCCCTCTCTGGCAAGGGCTCGCGCAACGACATTGAGTAATTGAACGTCCCCTGTGAGGAAGACGGCGTACTCGCTCATCTCCCACTTCTCATACAACATGTCCTTGGCCTCTACTCCACCTCCGTACAAGGACAGCGCCCTGACAAGATATGTCCATTGCAGCTCCACAGCACGAGGCTTCCGTGCAAAGTCGCTGTCCATCCACGCCCTGTACAGCGCGCGCGCGAAATCGACGTGATGTTGCGTCGTTTCGCTTGGCTCAATCTCGAGGAGAACCTGCCGTGCCACGGCAAGGTCGGCCGCCGTCAGGGGCTTGACGTTGAAGTCCTCCTGGAGGCTAATGCGCTGGTCGCAGAGGTATTCGAGCAGGCGTCGGCACTGCAGAGCCTGTGTGCTGTTGAGCGGCACGTGAGACTTGAGCTTGGCCTGCATAAGGCGACGCCAAGCTTCCATGAGCTCGCGCCTGGGCTGCGGCCGCAAGTTGTCGAGCATGCGGCTCCGCCAGACCATGATGTGCATCCATCCGGGTTCGTACTCGGGTTGTCGAATCTCGCGCGGTGGCTTCTTGAAGAGGGTGTTGAAAAAGGTGCGCTCGAATCGCGGGCACACCGTCGCCGCAGAGGATGGGAGACTTCTCGCAGGACGTGAAGAATTGAGGAGGGAACAGGATGGCGCTCTGACGCGGTAGACCAGGAGGCGCCGCCCATGGCGGGCAAAGTTGGCCCTCATCGTCTGCTGCGTGGGCTTTCTATGATGCTTTCGAGGTTATTCTGAAGTGAGATCAATCATTAGGATCACAATAGTCGAATTGGTCAGACAAAGATGACATATTCTCACAGTAGCATCGTAGTGGTAGAATCAATAGCAAGACTCATGAGGAGGTATGGTAAGCTAGAGCACTTTCAAGGCCGAAGCTGCTGGACATCACCAACATTTCTGGTGGACCGACCGGGGTGCAAGGTGATTAACCGTGGTTTCGCCGGCGCAGACTGCAACTTCACATGTTACCGTTCTCAGTCTCATATACATGCCAAAATCAGGTATGAAAAACAAGTACAGATCTTTGTTTCGATTGAGAATTTTTCTGTCGTCCTCCAGCAGTCGCATTAGCCATAGAGCGGGTCTTAAAGCAGCTTCGATACAAGCTTCATCTCCAGTAACAGTTTGGAGTTATACGAGGGCATCGAAATATAGTATCATTTAGGTGGGCTCTTTTCAAGCGATAATGTGCTATAGTACATGGATATTCTAGATTCAATGACAAGAAAAAGGTCGGTAATTGGTCCTTCCGCCGTAGTATACAGCTGCTGTGGTGCGAGCTTATCCCTGGGGAATTATACATGCCGCGAAGTAATTAACCTCTGCGCTGCTCAGGATGGTAAAAATCCGAGCGAATGAGTTCGGGGTGGTCGTGAATTGTCGGGTACAGGCCCATGCCTTGAATCCTGCGAATCATCTTGGCAACCTTGCGCTGGTTGACGGGTCGCAGAGCAGTCTCCTTTGAATGCTTAATCTGACCGGAACTAGTCGTAAACGCTTGGATGAGAGAAAAATTCTGTACATGTTGTTAGTTTCAATCGTCCACACGTATTATACTTGTTTTGTGGTCACCGCCATACCTTGTACATGTCCAGTGGGCGCAGAGCGAAGAGATCCACGACATCAACCTGGCGCGGATTCCTTCTGCGCCACTTGTCCATTTCACGAGAGCTTAGATCGTGTGGCGAGTAGACATCACCGGGTACCCATCTACGGGGCATTTGCCGAAGGTATTCCTTGGAAATTTTGCGATGCTTGAGGAAGTCAATCTGGCTCTGTTTCTCTAGCAGGCCTACGGCCGCACGCTCCTTGTAGGACTGGCCGAGACGATGCATGGTGCTGGCGGCGGCGCTGCGGCCCTTGGATCCGCCACCGACGGACATGCGGTCCTTGTTGATAGACTGGAGGCGGCTCGTCGAGGAGGGTGTGGGCGACCGAGCCGGTGGACGAGTCTCCCGCGGCGGCTGCGCGACAGCGGTGGTGGACGAAAAGGGGCGGAGAAAGGAGAGGACAGAAGTCGAAGGTGAGCGCATGGCGCTCAGTCCCGGTAGTCGCATTGGCATCTTGTCGTGTCGCCCGACTGTGGTCGAGGGAGGTTGTGACTTGCGAGAATGAGCAGCGCGCTTGACGCTCTTCTCAATGTAGAGTAATGGAGGCCTTTTGACTGGAAATTCTAATTGGCCAACCACAGACGAGTGTGAGACCCACAGCAACTTGACCATGAGCAACATCAGCAATTAATACGGATACTAATATTCGGGTGTCGAAATGAAAGCGAAAGAAGTTGAAATAATTGGCATAATAAATTCGTTTGTAGAGACAAGATTTCAGAAATTCAGTCTCTGCCATATTCGAGTTGTATTCTTCATCATCTTTACTGACACTCTGTGGATAAAATGCATGGTGCAATACTCACAGGATAAGAAGACGAGCACCACTTCCCGAAGTTTATATCTGCGAAACTCCAAATAGCCGGCAGTCGGCATTGCCAGCTTGCGAGCTTCTTGTACGTCCTGTCGTCTTCAATCCTCGGACTCGGAGCTACTTACCATCACATCGGCGGGTCGGCGGCCGCTACTCCGTCCCATCGGTGAAGCCCCACATTATTTTTTCAGCAACTTTCTTTGGAGATTACAAGTTGGTCTTTCTCGCTCTTGCTGCAGATCGCCACGACACACAAGCAAACTCGCCAAGATGGTGCGCAAACTCAAGTATCACGAGCAAAAGCTCCTGCGAAAGACGGACTTTATTACCTACAAGCAGGACAACGGACACCGCGATAAGGAGGTCATTCGTCGATACAATATCCAGAAGCCCGAAGACTATCACAAATACAATCGCATCTGCGGCGTACGTACTATCCCTGCGCAGCGATTTACATATCTGCAGCGTCAAACAGCCTGACAAACGGATTCATTCGCTGACCAAAAAAACTTTGCAGTCGCTCCGCCAACTCGCCCACCGGCTCTCGCTCCTCCCGCCCGACAACGCCGTGCGGCGCAAGCACGAGCAGCTGCTGCTCAATAAGCTCTACGACATGGGCGTGCTGTCGTCGGCGTCGAAGCTGTCTGCGGTCGAGCACGGCGCGAAAGTGAGCGCCTTTGCGCGCCGGCGCCTGCCGGTCGTCATGACGCGGCTGCGCATGGCCGAGAACGTGCAGGCGGCGACCAAGATGATTGAGCAGGGCCACGTCCGCGTGGGCGTCGACACAATCACGGACCCGGCGTACCTGGTGACGCGGTCGACAGAGGACTTTGTGACGTGGTCGGTCGGCAGCAAGATCAAGCGCAACATTATGAAGTACCGCGACGAGCTGGACGACTTTGAACTGCTGTGAGGGACAGTGGCGGGGTGGTGGATATGAAGAGACTGGCAGGCCGGTGAGGGTTTCGATATCGGCGTCTGGACGGTTCAAGATGATTCGTGTTTTGGAAGTTGGCATTTTCACGGCGTTATGGTGTCGAGCAAGAATTTTACCAGTTGAGGCAGGGGGTCAGTGTCGAAAGGGATGCAGTAGTGGGAAAATTCAGCTTTGTTGAAAAGGTTCGATCTATAGAGAGCACAGAATGAAGTCATTTCATGGCCAAGATGACCATTGGTGCGCAACGTCGCAAAAGTCGCCACGTCAGGGTACGGAGTCCGAGGAGCGCCATGTCTACCAAGCTGTCTCGCTTCTGCGGGGGCGTGTGCATGAGAACACCGCAAGTTCGCGTAGTAAGAAAGTATCGTCTATTTACTCCGTAGTCTACCGGGACTCGATTGGGAAACTCGCATTGTGGAACTGTGCGGCTACGGGCTGACACGGCTTTCAGAGGGGCTCCGTCGGGCGTGTCAAGCCAGGCTCGGACACACACCATGCCCGGATACCACCACAGAGATTGGGGATTGTATCCATGGGCCGTGTCTGAATTAGTCAGTAATACTGTTGCCTACCTGTGGTTATGCAACGGGTCTATGAATTCCACCGTGGTCCCTTTGTTAGCGCAATATGGGTGGCCCTGGCCGAGGAGGTCGGCGAACCTAGCAGCAGCTTCCACTGTGAAGCGCGACGCGTACTATACTGACTTACTGGCAGCCCTACTCAATGAAATAGAAGCTACTCAACACGTTTTTATTTTCCATCAATTGCTGCACAGAACCTGGCTTGTGTGCTTCCTCGACAAGCTTGAGTGCAGAGGAGGGGGGGGGGGGGGGGGTGCGCCCCCCCCCCCCCCCCCCCCCCCGCGCCCACTTTGACGGGCGCCACTGAAGACGGCCCCAAACAGAAAGGACCAGCAGTACCTAAAAGTGCCAGCCAACGGCGTCCTTTCCACCTCCGCCATGCGCTAACTCATAACAGCTTCCTCCCCACAAGCCCCGAACCTTCAACCTGCCTTACCGCCGCCCAGCTCTAGGCTGGGCTGGAGCTGTCTCAACTGTGGCCAGTGGCCAAGGCTCTTCATGTGCCCGCGCCCTCCTACTCACTCACTCATACTAGTCGCACACCCAGTCTGCCAATGATATAAATGGAGCTCGTCGCCCTCTTACACCTGTGGTATCTCTCCCACACTTTGTGCTCCAACTACTATACCTCTCCTCTTTTCTCTTGTCGCAGCCCTTCAACCTCAGTACTGCCATCCCGCCCCATGTAAGTGAACTCGCCCTCCCTCAGCTCCCTTGCACTTGTGTCACTGTGTCACTAACATGCTCACAGCTCCCATCTCTGCCTTGTCGCCCTCCTCCTCATCCTCCTCCTCCTCGGTACCTCAAACAGCAACATTTACTGTACTTCTGCTCTCCCAAACTTGATCATTTCCCACCATGGGCCTCAAAGAGGACGTGGGCAACTTTGCCATGGCCATGATTGGCCCATGGTTCTTCGTCAGCATGGCGGTGGCTCATTTCCCACAGACCTTCATGTCCATCGTCTCCTCTGGCCAGTACTCCAAGCTCTTGTCCCCCTCCGAGTTCCTCGCCGTCGCCTTTGGCCTGTTCTGGGGTACCGTCGGCCCCCAAATCAAGGAGGACTTTAAGCCCCGCGTCGTCCCCGTCCTCGAGGGCCGTGTCCGCGACGGCAAGATTGTCCAAGAGCCCGTCAGCGAGCCCATCTCCGGCATCGTCATGGAAGTCGGCGCGGGTAGCGGCATGTGGACCGACGTCCTGGCCGGGTTCACGGCCGTCGGCGCGTCCGACTCTGGCGCCCAAGGCCCCGCCTCCAATCTGCGCAGACGCAAGACGGACGCTTCCGATGGCGGCATCACCAAGATTTATGGCGTCGAACCGAATGAAATATCCGCGGCGTCGCTTCGGAAGCGCGTCAATGACCTCGGCCTCGATGGCATCTACGAGGTCGTTCCCGTCGGCATCGAGCAAGTGACGGACCCCACGGCCTGGAACGGCCAGATCCCAGAGGGCAGTCTCGACTGCATCGTTTGCGTCTGCTGCCTTTGCAGCATCCCTGATCAGGAAAAAAACATACAATATCTTTACAAGCTTCTCAAGCCGGGTGGCCGATGGTATATTCATGAGCACGTCAAGGTCACTCGCGGCGGTATTCTGCTCAGTTTCTATCAGGGTAAGGACTGCCAACCACTTTTCAAAAGTCGCAAATGCTAATGGTATTACTCTAGCCCTTGTTGGATTCTTCCACGGTATGGTCATGGGTGGCTGTCAGCTCCGCCGTTCAACACTGCAGAACATACTGGCTGCGGGGCCATTCTCCGAGATAAATGTAGGCCAGCCTACAGATCAGGCCGGATACGAGGTTATTCCTTGGGTAATGGGTGTTCTCAAGAAGAAATGAGAAAGACTTTGGTGTGTCAAGGTTTTTTTAGGTAGTGGCGTTGAGGTATCAGGGCGGTAAAATTGACGAGGCGATTATGTCTCCCCAAAGTGTTGAGTACAGTGAATTTCAATTATGATTAATTTATCTTTTGCTCTTTTGACTGTTGTTAATTATTGTGTGCTTTTACAAATTCATCGGATGCATCCATCATATCTTCCACGCAATGTGTCAAGAGCTCCCCAACTGCCAAATGAACTCCAGGTTCGAATCTAGTTCTTCAAAAAGCCCCTCTTCTTGTTCCGCCCCAGCTCAGAGCTCAGAGCATCTAGGCAGACTACTTCCATGACGCACTCGAGGTTGCTTTTCCCTTGCAAGCTTCCCTGAATCCGCAGCCTCCATTGCCCTCTCTGAATAGTCCATTTATCCCCTTCAGGCGGCCCGCTTGCAGCTATGGACTCTGTGCGCCGGCGTTTGCGCGAGTTCGTGTTCGTGGAGTCAGCGTTTTCCAGCGATTGCGGCTGGGGATATGCGTAGTCTTGCCCATCCAACGTCACAGCGGCCTCAGGTCCAAACTTGACGATGACGAGGTCCTCGCTCAATGGCGTATTTCCCGGCGTCGCCGGCAAGGACTGGGCCCCGCCTGATGTCATGAGCAAGCCCAGAGGCTGCGTGGTCGGCGGCAGGCCAAGCTTCGTCGCAATGACTTCGAAGAGCTTGGTCACTCTGGTGCGTGTTTCGCCAAAGAATTCAGCCCGTGGTCCGTCGGCAGTAAAGTGGATATGAGTTGCTTCGCCGCCGATTTCGAGCACAAGCTCCGCGGGAGCGTCGTCTACATACGGCCGCGAGTAGTTGACCCAACCCCCCAGCGTCTCGTCAAAGTCAACCAGGTTGTCATCTTCGAGTGCCGCTTTGGCTCGGTCGTGAACTACGTGGATTCCACTTTTCTGCACATTCTCTAGCCGCAAAACGATTTCGTTGCGCTCTCGAAGCGAGTTGAAGCTGATGGAGTGGGGAATGAGCTTCTGTTCGAGACCCTTGAAATGGTAGTATCGAGCGTCGCGAAGCAATTCCTCGCGATGAACCTTGTCTCGGATGTTGACAGGGGATCCGTGTAGTAGGCGTAGTAGTTCCGCAAAAGTATCGGCGCTTCGGTTTGGAACACAGGGCGGGAGAATAGAGGGCGGCCGAATCAGTCCTTCGCGGCTGAGGCCGGGAAACACTATGTCGCGTCGAGCGAATGACATACCGAAACCTAGGGAAAAGTAATTGGGAGAGTTTTCTGGATCGGTGAGAAGGTCACGCGGGATCTGGAACTCGCGGTGGCCAATCGAAATAAAGATGCTCTCTTCATACAGCTGGGAGATGAGTCTGGGCACTGGCACGCACGGTCAGCAAGCTGCAGTACTCAGCCATCCGGTCCGACAACTTACAATTATAGAATTGAGCGTCAACAAAGAGGCGCACAAAATGGGTGCCGTCGCGAGGCTTGATGTGGTAGCCTTGCAAGTGCAGCGCTATGTCGCCAAAAGTGACAGGATCGCGGTCGATGTATAGGGTGCGGATGCTCGAGGCCACGTCTTGATTATTTTCTTCTGCCGATTTGATCTGGCACAGGAAGTACTGCGAAAAGTACGAGGGCGCTGGTATTCAAGATTCGGGTCAATCGCACGTCGCTCGTGGCCAAGGACTTGTTGCGCAATGTGCTTCGACTCTTACTCACCGTCGGACGAAAGGGAGGCGCCAGAGAGCTTGAAGAGCTCGCCACCAATCTGAATCGGAAATACGCGCTCACGAGGAAGGATGTCGGGTATCTGTGTAATGGTCTTCTCAGTGTGGCTTTGGTCGCCCGCGGCGGTTGGAATCGAGGAAGCCATGATGCATCGGCGAGGCTTGCCTCACAGTCGCAGTGCAGATTTGAATGATCTATAGAGATGCCTAAGAGTATCTCTGATTCGCGCTGCAGTTCCGCCACTGACTTATCGCTGGAAGGGCATTACGTTGATAGGTGCGACTCAACGAAGGACAAGTCGCACGCAGTCGCAACACGGAGCTGGCTGGCGGAGCTGTGGTGGGGCGCCGTCGATCCGGATGCAGAGGTTGGGAGCCAAGGAGCATAGGTAGAGACGCGCTGCAGGACACGCCATGACTAAACAACCAAGCGAGGGTTTGGCGCGAGGGTTTGGCGAGAGGGTTTGGCGAGAGGGTTTGGCGCATAATAAGCAAATGGCCGAAAAAGTCAGGAGAATTTCCCCTGATTATATCGTCATGATCGAGCGCTCTTAGTACACCCGGAACTTGGCCGAGGCAGTATCGTTGCTTGCATGTGAATTAATCCGGGGAAATACCATGCCTACCAGTAGCGAAGCCACGAAGCCACGAAGCCTCCACGCATAAAATTGAAATTAAGGTTTGCAAAACTGTCTTGAACGACTCATGAAAACCGCCTCAGACTCTAGCCTTGACTAAGTGCGATGGTGCCAAAAAATCATATCACGTGAAGACGCTCCCCAGCCATTCCACTTTACGCGCACGCGCTCCCACGCGCTTCCATCAACGCGTCAAGAATGCAGGCCAAAGGCCAACGATCATGGCCCCCGACGGCGGGACACCACCTATTGTCATCCTGGACAGCGACGATGATGGCTCGGTAAATAATTGCACGTTAGCCCTTCCTGCCAAAGAAGAAGACAAGAAACGCAAAGCCGAGCCCTCGTTCTCGGAAAAGATAGAATGGACCGATGAATCTGACTCTGTCCCCGTGGCGAAACCGAAAAAGAAGCGCGCAAAGAGAAAATCAGCGCCGAAAAGAAGAAGCACGGGCTTTGGCGGGCCAACAGACGCCGACGATGTTGTGCCTGAAGATGACTGGCAGCTCGGGCTGCCCGACTACTTGGTTGAGAGGCGACAAGAATTCAACGCCAACCGGAAGAAACACCATGAGGCGGCGCTCATGCTACCACCAGACTACACCGGTATTGATCTCGGTACTGACAATGGCATCGAGAATCTCAGCGAGCGCCCCGTATTTCCTCCTACTAGTGGCATCAGGCCTGTGCGGGCGTACGAGGATATTGAGCTCCCTCAATCTGCCGGCTTGATTCCCGCGCCCATTGCTCAGTATCTTCGCGACTATCAGATTGAAGGTGTGAAATTCCTGCATCGCAAGTTTGTCTACCAAGAGGGCTGTATTCTCGGTGACGACATGGGCCTTGGCAAAACAGTGCAAGTGGTCGCTTTCTTGACCGCCGCATTTGGCAAAACGGGTGATGAGCGGGATAAGCGAAGGCTACGACAGATGCGATGGTATAGCATTGATCGATGGTATCCGCGCATCTTGATCATCTGTCCCGGGTCACTACTCGTGAACTGGAAAAATGAATTAAATCGTTGGGGCTGGTGGCAAGCTGAGATTTACCATGGGCCCAATAAAGACGACATTCTCGGCACAATGAGAGCAGGCATGTCGGAAATCATGATTACGACGTACGACACATACAAGAATAGTCGCAGCGCTGTCAACATGGTCCAGTGGGATGCCGTCATCGCCGATGAATGTCACAGACTCAAAGGACACAATTCCGAAACGACCAAGGCCATGAACGAGATCAATGCGCTCTGCCGCATCGGACTCACCGGCACGGCCATCCAAAACAAATACGAGGAGCTCTGGGCCCTGCTTGACTGGACCAACCCTGGCAATTTCGGTACCAGATCAGAATGGAGCCAGACAATCAGCAAGCCGCTCGCCGTCGGTCAATCTCACGAAGCTACGTTGGCTCAGCTGAGCCTCGCAAGACAGACGGCTCAAAAACTAGTCAATAACTTACTTCCTCGCTACTTTTTGCGGCGAATGAAGAGCCTCATTGCCGATCAGCTGCCCAAAAAGACGGATCGCGTCGTCTTCTGCCCATTAACCGACCTACAAAAGCAGGCATACGACAACTTTCTCGACAGCGATGACGTCTCCATAATACGAGACATTTCAGAGATTTGTGACCATGAGAAGAAATCGGGCTGGTGCTGCGGAAAATATCTCAGCAACGGTCGGACCTGGCAGAGCGCCGTCTTCCCCAGCATGATGTCTTTGCAGAAGCTCTCCAACCACCTGACACTTCTCGTGCCGTCGGCGACTGACCTAGACGACAAGCAGGATTCAGAGCTTAACACGCTCAAGATTTGCGTGCCGGACAAATGGCAGAGCCTGTATGCGCAGCGCGACCAGATTGGCAACCTTGTTAACCCCGAGTTTTGCGGAAAATGGAAGGTCATGAAGAAGCTGCTCAAGTTTTGGCACAGCAATGGCGATAAAGTGCTCGTCTTCTCTCATAGCGTGCGCTTGCTGCGTATTTTGCAGCACCTGTTTACAAACACGAGCTACACAGTAAGCTATCTAGATGGTAGCTTGAGCTACGAGCAGCGACAAGAAGTCGTCGACACGTTCAACTCGGATCCGACGCAGTTTGTTTTTCTCATTTCGACCAGAGCGGGTGGTGTCGGCCTCAACATTACGTCGGCCAACAAGGTTGTCATTGTCGACCCGCATTGGAATCCCTCCTACGATCTTCAGGCACAAGACAGAGCATATCGTATCGGCCAGACTCGCGATGTTGAGGTATTTCGGCTGATTTCGCTTGGCACAGTGGAAGAAATTGTCTACGCACGCCAAGTTTACAAACAGCAACAAGCCAACATAGGCTACACTGCCTCATCGGAACGTCGCTACTTTCGTGGCGTTCAGCAGGATGCAGACCGCAAGGGCGAAATTTTTGGTCTGTCCAACATTTTCACGTTTCACAGTGATAGCGGCCTGCTACGTGACATTGTCAACAAGACCAACATTGCAGAGGCCAAAGTCGGCGTGACCCTAGCAGAAGTGGACATGGACCAGGCGACCAAAGAAGACAATGACCTACTCCCTATCAAAGCAGAGCACGGCGACGACGACAACGGTGTCGGGCAGCTCGCTGCGCTTCTCACAGCGGAGAACCAGACCCCCAAGCAAGATGGCCGGAAAGCCACACCGCGTAGGAGCGATGCCGTTCAAGCCATTCTTGCGTCCGCAGGCGTCGAGTACACGCACGACAATGCCGAGGTGGTCGGCACCTCCAAGATTGAGGAGCAAATCTCGCGCCGCGCCACCATGGCTTCGTGGCAAGACGACGTGCAGGGCCAGAGCGCCCTATTTGCCGGCAGCCAGGACGAGATTCACGACCTGGATGCGCTGCACAGCGTGTACAATCCTCCCGAGGATGTCCGGCTGAGACAGTTTTGCGAAATGGCACGCGAGTTTGGCTTTGCGAATGCGCAAGACTTTGCGCTCGTCGTGGAGGGGTGGACGCAGGAGGAGCGGCGCAACTGCCTAGACACATTTTACAAGAGACGTCAGGAAAGGATGGCGCGGGAGACGGAGCAGAGGATGGAGGGTGAGGATGGGAAGGTCAAGAAGCAGGAGCTCGATGATGAGTTCATCCTGCAGAGCGTCGAGGTGAAGAACGAAGACGTCAAGGCGGAGCCAGGAGTGAAGCAAGAGCCCGTGAAGCGTGAATTCAAGGAAGAAGTCAAGGAAGAAGTTCAGAACGAGGTCAAGGATGAGTTCAAGGACGAGGACAAGAATGGGCTCAAGAAGGAGATCAAGGATGAGGTGAGCGAAGAAGTTAAAGATGAGATGAACGAGGTAAAAAGCAAAGTCAAAGATGAGGTGAAGAGTGAGCTCGTCAGCGTTGAGCATGAAATTCTCGCAAAGGCAGAGGTGGAGGATATCAAGATGGCGGATGTCAAGCCAGAAGGTGACGGCAAGAGGGTGTCCATCTTTTTGATTAGCGACGATGACGATGATGAGCTCTAAGTAGTACGTGTATCATGATACCCCAAATACAAAGGCTGAGAAAGTCCAGCCTGCACATCTTTATTGGTTGTTCGTTTTCAGTCGTCATATAAGCTGCTTTCATTTCATTATGCTTGTGATACAAATGCCCCTTTACCGACTCATCAGCTCCACGCCGGTCCTCACCACGCCAACCACCGCACCCGTCTGCAGAACCTCGCTGCCGCCACCCGCCACGCGGTGCTCAATCTCCGCCAGGCCGTCGAGCCAGGTAATCATGACGGCAGGGCTCACGTCGAGCTTGGCGAGCTCGTCCGCCAGCGCCGTGATGACGTCCGCCAGCGCCAGCCCCTGCAGGCGCTTGATCGAGTTGATGGCGTGGAGGCAGCTCGTGACGTCGGACGTGCCGAGCAGCGTCGTCATGATTTGCTCAATGGCCTCGGGCGCCGGCGCCGCGATGCAGGTGTAAATGGTCTCGGTGGTGATGTTTTCGCGGGAAATCTCGCTGTCCGGCGTCTTGGGCGCGCCGGGCGCTCGCAACGGGGTGCCTTTGCGTGTCGGATGTCAGAAGGAGAAAAAGAGAAAAAGAAAAGTTACAGACAAACAAAAGATGGGGGGGGGGGGCCTTGGGCAGAAGGGAATCTTACTGGATGCGTGGCATGCTTGCAGCACGTTCAAGGCACGTCGCATGTCGCCCTTGCTCAGCTTGACCAGCGCGTCGACGGCCTCGGCGCCGATACGCACGCCCTCCTCGTCCACCACACGGACGACGAGCTGCCGAATGTCGGCCTCCTTGAGGGGGCTGAAGCGGAAGCGCGTGCAGCGGCTGAGCAGCGCGGGGCTGAGCTTGTGCGCGTAGTTGGCGATGATGCAGAAACGCGTATTAGCCGTGTACTTTTCCATAATGCGGCGCAGCGCCATCTGCGCCGTGCTGGTCATGGCGTCGGCCTCGTCGAGGATGATGAGCTTGAAGCCCGCCACGGACGACGACGACGGTGTGCCGGATCGGGGGGGCCCCCCGCCGCCCATGCCGAAAATCTGCTTGGTGCTCGCAAAGGTCTTGATTTGCTCGCGCACCACGTCGATGCCGCGGTCGTCCGAGGCGTTGAGCTCCAGCACCATCTGGCGCACGTGAGCGGCGCCGTAGATGCGCCGCGCGAGGGCCAGGATCGTCGACGTCTTGCCCGTGCCGGGCGGGCCGTAGAGCAGAAGATGCGGCAGGCGGTTCGCGTCGACGAATTTGTTGATCGTGGCGAGGATGTCTTGGTGGCCTTCGACGTCGTCGAGGGACTCTGGTCTGTATTTCTCGATCCTGTCGAGGCTGCGTTAATGGAGAGTCTTGGGGGCGTGGGGAGAGGAGCAGCATGTTCTTTTTCTCGAGGTTCGTACCATGGTAAGGTGTCTTCGGCCTCGACGGGTAGGTTTGCTGTACTTCGCTTGCCTTTGCTGGCATCGGCGGAAAAGACGACGTCGTTGTTCTGGGCGGGCGCCGAGTCCACATCCATTTCGTCTCCAATTTCGGACATGTTGGCGGTTATGTGTGTCAAGTGGGCTCCTTTTCCACCGAATTTGTCTGATATATAGCAATTGGGCGGTGCCTGGTGGTTTTGCAGTATTTGTTTGCTCGGTGTAAGAAAATCGATCGTCTTTGATCGCAGGATGTGAGGTTGGGAAGACGCGCCTCCACGCGCTCGAGACGTGAAAGCCATTAAACCATCTCCACTTTTGCAGCCTAGCATCGCCCAGCATAGTTACCCTGAACGACTTGGACGGATTTTTTTTGACATGATTCCTTGGTTATCTTGGTAATTGGTAATTTCTTTAAAATTTTGCATTTGCTTGCGATTCGACGTGTCACCACACCATGGACATTGACGAGTGAATAGCGACATCATGTCTGCTATACACTTCTTCATTATTG
Organism: Beauveria caledonica; assembly: GCA_030777785.1. NCBI lineage: Eukaryota > Fungi > Ascomycota > Sordariomycetes > Hypocreales > Cordycipitaceae > Beauveria > Beauveria caledonica. The sequence continues at coordinate 29,779 of JAPFSE010000039.1, read as the reverse complement.
CACACTCCAATAGCGCTTGCTATACAAGTTTCATCATCATATCGCCGTGATCAGTTCCATATATAACCAGCAACACATCATATCTAATGCTGTGGAACCAGAGGCTTCTCTCCGCATTGATGCCTTTGTCTAATACGTTCGTAAATGATTTGTCCCCAGGCCAACCACTTCAAAGATAATGGGAATTAATGCGACCGCAAACCATGCAATTCCTAATCGATATTAGTGTCCGTTGTCGCACATGTCGACATGCAAACATGGCAATACTTACCAGTATAAACAATTAATTTTGTTACAACTTCGACATCGTACCTTACACGCGGCTTGACAAGCAGCGCAAAAACTTCCTTTTCATCGACCGCTCGGCTCTGCTGCTCCGTAGGCTCGTCCGCGGGGGCCAGGACAGCTTCATTCCCAGCAATAATCTTTTCATAATTTGCCGAGGGCGGCTTGTGTGCACCGGATGCAAGTGCTCTGCCTGCTTGATCTTCCGACTTGCCGAGGAGATCAAGGTTGCTAGACTTGTTCCTAAGACCCTGGTTGCTGCTGATGCTCTCGCGGCGCTGACGCTCGCGGTATGCTAACGTCTCGTACGCGTCCGCGGCACTTTGCGGACCAATAGACACGGAGCGGCCGCGTGTAGTTGGGTGGCGAATGCCTGCAACCATTCGAGGAAAATCAGACGCGGTAGGGAAGAGAGTGTCGATGCGAGATCCAGGAGGCACAGACTTGTACTCGCTGGCAGGAGTGAAGAAGCGACGCGGCAGAGTAAATCCGCAAGACTCGATGAGGCGGAATAGATGAGGCAAGCCTTTGAGAAGTAGAGGCTTCATAGTCTCGCGCCAGGCAAAGACAATGAGCACACCAAACACAATTCGAACGATGTTCAGCCCCCAACCGAGAGGAGTGACATCGACAGTGCCGTTTCCAGCGTAGGCGTTGGACACCCAGGGATCCCAAGAGATCTTGCCATAAGTCCATGTTCCAAATTCGAGGCCAATGACGACACCGGCAAAGGCAACGCTGTCATCAAAGCATGGACAATCATCGGCAGGTTCCGGATGAATGCGCACAAGTACGACAATGACCAAGCAGGCGATTGCAGGTGCAAACCAGGAACTCGTATGCATGAAGGCGTCAAACTTTGGGCCATAGTAAAACTCGAGCATGCCAATGGCTACACCAGTAACGGAGCCAACAATGACGTCGAGAAAGCCATGCATACCGCAGTACAGCCGGCCAAAGACGATTGACGCGGCGTAAAAGTAGGACAGACACTCCAGAAACAACTTCATGGTAGGAGGTAGCGTATTCTCCGGGCTCTTGAGAAGCAAGAGGCCGTAGACGGCGACCGATACCGCATTCGCGCTATGTGTCGAGGGAAAGCCGTATTCGAGCGCAGCCGACCCGGACATGGTGATGCGCTGCAGCGGTGGTGAGAGCGGTCGGGGCAGCGAGTAAAAATCTTTGATGAAGCCGGTCCAGAAGACGCCGAGGGCCAGAATGTGCACCAGACTACGCTCTGTTAGCCTCCAATGCCGCAATTTCGCCGTGAGATGAGCGACCAGCCCTACCCTTTTCCAAACCAGGCCTGGCCGCACCAAAAGCACATGGGCAGGAAGACCATGAAGAAAGTATGGGTGCCCAAATTCGCGGTTATCGCAAAGTAGCTATCGAGGGCCGGCGTGCGCAGCCGTTCCTGCATCCAGGCGAGGTACGGCGTCTCCCATCGAATCAAGGGCAGCGCCTGTTGTCGGAGTCGGTACCGCCATGGCGGGAGAGCTCTTTTGTCTGGTGTACAAACGCCCGCCTTGTCAGTCTTTTTGACGCCTTTGCGACAGACGTCGAATTCGGGGCAGAGGAAGAAAATGAAAGGGAAGCGCTTACAATGATCCAAGCTTCTCAGTCCAGCGTCAGGAACGTCGCCGTTCTCGTGCGACGCACCCTTGCTTCGCGTGTTTGTGCCCATGGCGTCGAGTCGTGCAGTGGTCTGGGAAGAGGGCGCGTGCTGCTGAGACAAACAGAGGTATTGAAATCGTCGCAATAAATTCGGCAGGAGAGAGGGGCTCTGAGCAATTGGCAGAGAGAGCCCCAGCGGAGAATGATGGAGTAGAGAAGAGAGAGCCAAACGGCGAATGGGCACAATGAGCGAAAGAAGGCGCAGGCAACGAAAGGAGTGGATGCCCAAAGCCTTGCTTGCGCTGAGGGCGACGATTGGATTTGGAGATTGGTAAATGCACCTTCACAGAGATTGCGCGCGGAGTACCTCGGGTTCTCGTGCCTGGCATTTGCATGGTGGAGACGGATTCCGGGGAGGCTAGGCTGGTTGCCGGCAGGGGCGCGACTGACAGCCTACCTGCACACCCAAGCACTAGGTGTTGACAACGGAAAGAGAATACTTGATAAATAACCAGAATCATTAGACATGATCAGGATGACGAGGGACTACCGAGTAGACAATGTAAAAACAGTCTGGTTGGCATCTAATGCGGCAAGAAAAGTAAAAAAAAAAGAAAAAAGAAAAAGACACCCGCAATGACCCAATGACACCAATTATCAAAAACTCCATGATGCGCCAAGCATCCCGTTCTGCCCTGCAAAGAGAATAGCACCTAGCTCTTCAGGTATAATACGTATAGCCTCCTCTTCGCTCCTTCAAATACGCAACATGTTCAGATGCAATCGTTATTACTTGATCCGCCCTCCCCCGACCGCCTTCCCCAGCAAAAAAAGAAATAAAAGAAAATGCTCCAGGCTTCAATGCAAAAAAAAAAATCCAAAACATCAAAAGCAGTACTCGCTCGTGGGTATCACTCCCTGTTATGCTTTTATCGTGTCCTGCTCGTGGTGCGGCTGGTGGTGGTGGTGGTTCGGCTGGCAACTCTACTCGCAGGCCTGCTCGTTGTCCTGCTGACGGACCTTGTTGCAGGCTTGGCCGCGGGTCTGGTTCGTGGTGCCGCCGTCGTCGTTTTGGAAATAGTTTTGGGCGTCGTTTTGCTGAGAGGTGCCTTGGCGGATGATGAGCTAATGTCGCGCTTTGCGCCCGTCGGCGCCAGCTTCTTAGGCGGCACCGCAGTCGCCTGCGCAATGCTCCGCGCGCGTCCTCGCCTCTCTCGAATTTTGGCGAGCGCTTGCTCGCGCGTCATGGTTGGCGTAAGAGCCGGATCCGTGAGATCAAAGCTGGCGCTACTGCTTGCAGATGGGGTTCGGAGCTTCTCGTGAAAGGAAGAATTATACTGCGAACCCTCATCGCGAACGGGCACAGTCGTTGTTGTCACCTTGAATCGACTCGTCGACGAGTACATCGTCGGCGTGGGCGAGCCTCGATAGTGGCAGGCTTCATCAGCTTCATCCACAACAGCTCCCTCAGTGACACCCACATCAGCAACCTTGACCCTGGGCTCAATGTCTTCCACCGTCGGGATGTTGAAACACTTGGGAAGCGTTGGCTCTTCCTCACTGTGAGGCTCGCTCAGCAGAGACTGAAGAGAAGTGCGGTCTCGCGCGATACGGTCTCTCGACATGACGGCGCATGCGGGTGGCTCTACTGAGGGAGTCCTAGCATACATGCGAGAGTTTTTCGCATCCTCGATTGCATCGGGGAGAAGAATGTCAACATTATCATGGTTTTCGTGAGCAACAGCTTCCGTTCGGAATCGCTCTTCAAAAGCCGCGGCCTCAGCTTCCTGCTCCGAAACGGTACGGAAAACGCCCTCTTTGGCGCAAAAGATGGTGCTGGTTCGCTCTTTTTTCGATCTGACAATGATGAGCTGATGCTCACCGAGAGATTCGGGCTCAGGAAGCGACTCTCGGCGCTCTTCGGAGTCCGACTCGTGGTGACTTTTCTCATCATGTTCAACAACAAATTCTGGCTCAAGCTCCGGAACGGCGTCAGCAGGCGGCGCAACAGCCCCATCAGCGCAGTTTTCGAACTCCAGCTGCGACTCTTTCATTGTTGACTCGGGTTCCTCGGATGGCTTCGAGACTGACTCGCATTGCTGCTGCACCTCCTCCATATCGGGGCTGTCAATCGTTGGCTCGTGGTATGCGACTGCGAGAATGTCTCCCGGTTGCATCTCAGCCTCGCTCTCCGATTCCTCCTTGGGCTGGTCTTCATCCATTGCTTCCTGTACATCCTTGGTTGCGTGACTTGGGCTTTCCTGCTGGATCTCCGGTATTTCAGGTGTCATCTGAACATCAGCCATTGGCTCAGGCTCGTGAATGGTCGGTCCGTGAATAGTAGGCTCGTGCATAATAGGCTCGTGAGGCTCTGCAGCCTCGGGTGAATGCTCCTTCTTGATCACGTCATCGGTAGTAGTAGTAGTAGTAGGGGTGGTGGTCGCAGTATGGTCGACATCCGAAACAACTACCGCAGTGATGTCGGCTGGTGTTGTCGATTCCACTGGCTCGTTGCTCTTTTGTGGTGTCACTTGGCGAATTTGGCGATTCTCACGCGTCCGGGAGCAGGAATGCATTCGGCATTCAGCTTGTAAGAATTCAACCATTTCCTGGGCTCGCTCGGCTCTATGCTTCTCCCAAGCAACTTGCAACGCAAGTTCTTCCATTTCCATGTCGGTAGCGGCAGAACCAGCCAGCTCCATGGTAGAGAGAGAAACACGGCGACTGTCGTCGGCGGAATCACGCTTGCGCTTTTTCTGACCCTGGTTTGGTGACGACAGCTCGTTGTCGTCCTCACAGGGTAGAGGCAGTCGGCCCTCGGCGGCAATGCGAGCAACCTCCTCGTTTTTGGCGGCAGTTTTGTACGCATCTCGCTCCTGCTCAACCACTTTCACGCGCTCGAGCGCTTGATCGAGTTGCTCCTGAACTCCTACTATTTGGTAACGGGCAGTAAAGGCCTCTTGATCGCGTGTTTGACCGCGCTCCTTCTCGCGCGCCAGGCACTCTTCGTTGATCTTGACTGCTGTGCGAGCAGTCTTGAGCTCCTCTTGTAGTTTGACTATTATCGACTGCGACTTGAAATTTTCCTTTCTCGCTCGTCGAATCTCCTTTTCCCAAAGAGCCTGGGTGTGTGCATGTGTCTCCTTTGCGCGGCCGTAGCTGTCCTATTGGGATGTTAGCTGTGCCATGCATCGGGTCTCTATTGGGTGGCTGACCATGACTGTTTCTAGCCGCTCGCCAACTTTGCGTTCTCGTTCTTTGCCTTGTTCGACGATACTTTGAAGCTGTTTGATTTCATCCCTCATACGCTTCATTTCCAATTCAGCCTCTTCTCGTCCAACAACAGCCCTCCTGAGCGCATCGTTCGCCCTGCGCTCCAGCTGCCTCGATTGCCCGGACATGTTGTTGAATTGGCTGATCTTTTCTAATACTGGACTGTCGAAGCCGTCGGTTCTGAACGGCGTCATTTCGGACTCGCGGTGTTGGTTGACGCGGGCTGGTGTTGATGTCTGGAGTGGGCTCATCGGCCCTGCCGGTGTAAAGCTCAAGCTCTCGTCCATTGTGGGTGTGACTTCGTTCTCCTTGAGGTTTGGGTGTGCGCAGGAAAGACCTCTTCAACTAGATGCCACCATGCATCTATCTTGCCAATCTGGCTGGTCGTGAATTGCTGGTAGATCAACTTTGGCCGTTGGATTAGTCGTGATATTTTGCGTTGATATTAACAAAGTCTGTTTACTGGTGGTACCCCCAATAACTGCTAATAAGCTATAATGGGGCAATGTTGGGCCGCCGTTGCTGTAGCGACACAAAGGTCATGTGACAGATCGCATTGTTCTGCGGCGGGCCGGTGTCACTTCCCGCTGGCCCGCTATTGCTGCAGGGGATCGAACTATTTGTCTCTCCAATTACCAGTTATGGACACATGTAATTACAAACTCAGACCTGCATCTCAGCCGATCACCCTGGCTGCTTCGGGAGTGTCTGCTTTTACCGCTATTTAGTGCGTTGCGTCGGCAACATTGGACGACCTTCTCGCTTCGTGAAACCCACCTCTCCCCATCATGGCTGACACCGAGCTCCGCCAGCGCAAGGCCAAGGCCGACCATGTCGACGCAAAGGAGCCGGCAAAGTTTCGCACCAATGCCCAGGAAGATGACGAGGCGGATTCGCTCCGTCTGGATATTCTACGAGTCTTGACTTTCTTGTTTGTCGCTTCATGCGGCCTCAGCTACGTCATCAGCTCTGGCGAGAGCTTCTTTTGGGGCATGCAGAATAAGCCGTATTACCTGAAGCCTGAGTGGTGGAAGGCCAAGTTTGTATGCAAATACTCCACAGCCAAAATCATGCCCAGGCCTACAGCATAGCTGACCAGACTTCTCCTCTTCACAGGGTGGACCGATTTATCTCACCCCGGATGAGCTTTCCCAGTACAATGGCTATGAAAAGGGCAAGCCCTTGTATCTCGCTGTCAATGGCACCATCTTTGACGTCTCGAACGGTCTGAACATGTATGGCATTGGTGGTTCTTACCATTTCTTTGCCGGTCGTGATGCGTCGCGCGCCTATGTAAGCGGCTGCTTCGAGGAAGACTTGACCCCCGATATGCGCGGCCTCGAAGAGATGTACCTCCCCATCGACGATCCCGAAATCGATTCCAAGTGGACCACGGCCGAGATGAAGGAGCTCAAAGAGCAGGAGCTAGCGGAAGCTAGGGAGAGAGTACACAGCGGCCTGAAGCACTGGGTCGACTTTTTCACCAACAGCCCCAAGTACCAAAAGGTCGGCTACGTAAAGCGCGAGGAAGGCTGGCTAGAGAAACTGCCTCCTCCTGGGCTGTGCAAATCTGCTAAACAAAAGCGGAAGAAGAGAGTTCCTAGAGAGCAGCAATAGCGTACCAAAGCCGCGTTGTCACAACATGTACACTTCGCGTTCAACACTGCTTTCAATGTTGCAAAGGACAAAATAAATGTATGCAAAGTAAATGCCCCGCGCTACATTCAGAGAATCTAAAACATTGTAGCAAATTGCCTGCCCTGTTGGCCTCCGCTTGATATCATTAACCCATTCATTTACACGACACTATTACATATGACATTGTTCCCTCTACAGAAGTATGAAAGCAGCACCCAGAGCAAGTAGCATCGAGCCGGACGCGCCAGCAACGGAGGCACTGCCAGTCGTTGGGGAACGCTCGGCATCGGCAGGGGTTGTGCTGGAGCCGGTGCTCGCCTCGGAGGGAGAGGTACCGCCCTCAGTCGAGCCACCTGGCGAAGTCTCAGCAGCACTCTTCTTGTAGTTTTCAAGCGATCTTGAAGAGTTGCCGGTGGTGCTATAACGTTGTCGGGTCAGCACTTGGCAGCCTAGCTTGACAACGGTACAAGGACTCACTTCTCGTTGATGACCATGACCATACCCTTCTGGCAGTGGGGGCCTTGGCTGCAGAAGAACCACTTGGGTTTGGTATCGTTGACCATGATGGTAAAGACGGGAATTTCGCCCTTGGCTTCGCTGGCGGCAACGGGCTGGAATGCCGAGAAGATGCCCTGGGCGCTGGGGTTGACTTCCTTGATGGGCTTGCACGGATGATCAAAGTCGGACTGGGTGAGGGTGTGGTTACCAGCAAGGAACTGGAACTGAACCATGGATCCGACCTCAGCCTTGATCTTTTCCGGCCAGAATTTGAGGCCCATGGTCTCGTTGACGGGGTTGCGGCCGACAGAAACGACCTGGACGTTGATGGCTGCGTATTGTCCTGTTAGACAAGAGACACCTTACTCGGTAAGAGTCGGGGTCACAAACCTTGGGCAGCACCCAGCAGGGCTGCTGCGGCAGCAAAAGTGAACTTCATGTTGCCTGGGGATGTGCTGTGTTGTGATGCGATGAAAAGACCAGACGGTGAGCAGAGCTACCAGAGCTGCCAAGCACGAAGAGACGTAAAAATCGGACCGGATGAGAAGTAGAAGCAAGTTAATAACCAAAAGCCTACAAAGGAAAGACACACAGCAAAGGAACTAGCCTCTGCAAGAAACTGGACAAGAAAGAGAATGTGCTGAGAAGGAAAGAGAGAAATAATGAAACAAGGGAGAAGAGGGAAAGGCAAGGGAAAAAGAGAAAGAGGACTGTCCGAAATAAATGCAAGCTCTCAGAAACAACAAGGGGCAAAACTTCAGAGGGAGCCCAGAGAAAATCGACGAGCTGTAACGAACTAGATTGACCGCCGGCTGCATCGGGTGAAGGTATGTGTTAGTCGAAACAGGAGTGATCAGCTACAGCATCGCCTCCCCTTGGCAGTTGAACACCTCATCGTTTCCAAGTAATGCGTCTGTTGCGTACCCAAGGGAACCCAGCCAGCAATGTAATGCATGCCATGCCGTCTTCCGAGTCCCTCCCCTCCTCCTCCTCATCTGACAAGCGGCTATTGGGGCGGTTGCGTGGACAGGCATGGGCCGAATGCCGTCCCATCCATCTTGCGTAGTACGCCCTGGATCTATAGTTTACGAAAGAACGGGGCTGACAAGGTACCCGAAACCGGATTGGTGCCTTGGATCGTCCATTGTCGTCGTGGGAAGCGCATGTCCCGGGGTTGGCGTTGTCAGAGGTCTTGTTAGAGGTCCTGCTCAAACGTGGCGAGGGTGGCTCCTCCAATTTACATTCATCATCTTCTTGCCGTCTTGTTCGAGTTCCATACATATCATCAAGAAAGAATCACGAAAGTGCAAGAGCACTTGTCTTGTCACAATTTCTGAGTGGTTCGGCTAGGAGTAGATTGACGTCCTGTGTTAGTCCAGCAGCAACAGAGACTGACGGAGCAGCCAGCACAGCAGAACGACGACGACAGACGCGCGGCAAGTGTTTGAGGAGGCTTTCAGAACGAAATTTCTTTCTGCAGAAGACACCGTATTTTTGACCTCTGCATGCATCGGTCTGGCACTGGCTTTGCCGCACCTTGGGCATTCTACGACGCCGACGAGACGAGGCCCGTTTCAGACTCGGCCCCACAGCTCCGTACTTGGCCGGGTCAAGGACCGCCGACGGGACTCGTGGCTGCTCGCCCTCACAATTCTCACGGACGCAGCAGCAAATTAATTGATCGTTTTTCATGGATTTGAAGATCCCGAAGATGTTGATAGTCTGCATGTCATCGGCGACTTGTCTGATGATGCGCACGTGGTTATACATGGTTTGAGGGTCACTGGGTGACTAGTCGCAGGCCACCAAAGACTGCCGGCCAGGCGTAGAAGTGCCGGAAGTTACGCGAGAACATGATGTTACCAGTTTTTCGCTCAGTATGAAGATATTATTATCATACAAGTTGTCTGGAAGCTGTTGTCGACCATCTTCTGCTTGAAGCAGCTGCCAGCGACAAGCGATTCGCGATTTCCTCATGCTTCTGCATCCCATACAATCTCCCGTCTTTGGAAATCACGGTCTGAATTCGTTTTGACATTGAGAAGCCAGGCAATCGGGTTCGTTTAGGTAGAGTGCCATTGTACATAATATGCTCTCAACGACCTGGTCCAACTTCATTCAACGCACTCTAGCAGCCCTCTAATGACTGTGTTGTCAATATCGGCCGATTCTCTCAATAGGAATCGGCGCTGATCACTTGTTCTGCACAAGGATGTATAGAGAGCCAGACGTGCTCCATGGGTGTCGTTGTCTCGGTTCGAAATGCACGAGGCCTGGCAATCATTTCAATGTTCGAGGCTGGCATCTTTACACATGCCTCTGCATATAGACGCCCGAGCAGCAGGCCCGTCTTGCACTGTCAAGAAATGACAATAGTATATGCACGATATCATCGTAGCGTCGTGCCCAAATGTCGACTCAGAGATCCAGCAAGAGCTGCGGCGCAATCTTTTCCAGATCCTCAACCTATACGACATCAGCAAATGAACATTCTTCTTCTCGTCCTTGTTCCTCCTCCACCCTTCCGGCAGCCGAACATACCTCGAGAAATCCTGATCTCTTCTCCACCGCCGCGCGCGCAATCGCCTCGCGCACAAAGACGTCGACGTACTTGCCGACCGCGGCGTTGGCGTCGCGCGACACCCGGGTCGCGTCCTTTTCAAACAGGTCGTGCAGGATGCGCGTGAGCAGGTCCTTGGGGATCGACTTGTCGGCGGTCGCGTCCATCGCACCTCCGCTGCGACTGCTATTTGCTTCGCGACTCGTGGCGGCCTGTGGGCGGCGGCGGGGAGGCGAGTCGTCGTCCGACTCAAACGGGTCACTGGAGGCGGCGGCGTCGCTCGAACCTTCGACCGCCGCTGCAGCTTGCCTGCTGCTGCCCGTCTGTGGGCGACTGCGGGCGTTGTTGGCCTGCTTGGGCGGCATTTTCATCTCTCGTTCTCTTATTTCAAGATTATAGGGAGTTGGAAGGCTGGTAGAGACGCGCCTTGCGCCGCGATCTGGTGGAGAGGCTTCGTTAGTCATCCTACGGACCGATGACCAGTCAACCGCAAACATCAACAAACTGCGCGATCAAGAGAGAATCGGTTCACGAGAAAGCAGTCGAGTATTAACTAGAGTTCGGTTTATTTAACAACAAGGGAAATTGCGTAGGTGTATAAATTACAGCGACTAGAGTCTTTGGCAGAGCCATAAAAGAGAATTGCGCCATGCCAATGCCAATCTAATCCGCGCATCAGCTGTTGCACACGACAGAGTGCCGGGGTATCTACCCCAACTTCCCTCGACGTCAAACTTTCAATCTCTCCAATTTTAAACCCCCCTGAGTGATCCTTTCCCAACAAAAACAGTGTCTATACAGTAGTAATGGGGAGCGTGACATTTAGCCGGAGCCGCCGGAGAAGGCCTTGCCGAACATGAGGACCTGGAGCTTGTCGTAGATGGACAAGACACCGGCACCGGCAACACCACGGAGAATGTTGGCACCAGCACCGTTGAAGAGGGACTTGACACCGTTGGTAGCAATGATCTGGCGAGCAGCGTCGAAAGAGTTCTTGTACTTGACGGCCTCACCAGAGGTCATCATCATGCGACGACGGATGGTGTCAAGAGGGTAGGCAGCGATACCGGCACCGGTGGTGACACCCCAACCAAGGAGGAAAGAGGCAAGGAAGTTACCCTCGAGGGTACCAGTGAGAAGGACGGGCTTGAGGGAGTCGTACATGCCGAAGTAGAGACCACGGTAGACGATGATACCAGCGACAGAGGGCATGAAACCACGGTAGAGACCGGCAATACCGTCGGAGGCAAGGGTCTTGCGGTAGACGTCAACGAGACCGTTGAACTGGCGCTCGCCACCCTTGGAGGCGTTCTTGGCATCGTTGGCCAGACGGGTACGGGCGTAGTCAAGGGAGTAGACGAAAAGCATAGAGGTGGCACCAGCAGCACCACCGGAGGCAAGGTTACCAGCCATCCACCAGGCGTAACCATCACGGTCCTTCTTGAAGCCGAACATCTTCTTGAACTTGTCACGGAAAGCGAAGTTCAGAGCCTGGGTAGGGAAGTAACGGATAACGTTGGCAGTGTTACCACGCCACAGGGCGAGAATACCCTCATCAGCGGCGGTACGGCGGAAGCACTCAGCGATACCGTTGTAACGACGGTCGAGACGGCCAGACTTGATCATCTCATCCTGTTCAAACTGTTAAAAAAACTGTACAGAATCACCTTGTCCAAAGTTGCGACTAACCTGGTTCTGGATGAGAAGCTTGACACGCTCGATGGGAGCAGCAGCGGTCTTCGAGACGGCGGCGGAGACACCACCCACTGGAAAGATTGTCAGTTTTGAGGCCAGAACAAGAGTTGCTTTGCTTCGTATGATGGCAAGTGTTGAGCGACGGTTGAGAGCGGATGAAACGTACTCAGGAAGTCGGCAACGAAGGACTGCGAGACGAGTTAGCACATGTGTCCAGGGGTAGCCGAGCGTGTAGCCGGAGGTCTAAAAATTTTGTCGCGTCATGCCCGTCGTGCCAGCAAAGGAATCAAGAGAGCAAAAGAAGTGCAGTGCGGTCATGAGAGGCATTGACGATGCATGGCAGTTCAATTGGCAGCTGAGGTTGATACAGCTTCAATGGCCAGCGTTCCCCTTTATTGCGACGACGGCATAACGCGGCATTTCTGGCGACGCGGCGGAAAAAAATGTCAATACTTACGGGCATGCCCAGGACCTTAGGCTTCTCTTGAGACATGATGGCGGATGTTCTGGTGCTTTCCCGGAAAGAACAAGAAAAGACTGAGGGGAGATTTGGGGATGGAGAAGGAAGGAAGTGAAGTGTGTCCGGGGAAGTCGAGAGAAATAAATTCTGCTCGCTGGCTGGGTGGCAGGGTTGGGGGGAGCGAAAAAAATTGTTGCGGGTCCAGCCAAAGGGACAAGTTTTCTTGGAGCGAGTCTTCCCGGCTTGCGCGAGAGGCTAGAGCCAGCAGTGAGCGCCGCAGGCACTTTTCCATGGCAACAGTGGAGTTTGCGCCTCAGGCCAGAAGGAGGTCTGAGGCCAACAAGCGCGTGAGACTCTGAGAGCCAGGGGAGGTCCACGCTGTCCCTAGTGTGCCTAGATTTTTATGGGCTTCCTTCGAGTTACCGGTTCGCCCCGATGTTCTTTTTAGCTGGCTGGCAGGCGATCAAGGTACCTACCTACCTTAGGTACCTACCAACTCGGTTTATTTGGCCTTGCTCGTCGCATCTGAAAAGAGGCCCCGGGGAATGTACATGCATGTCACCATCACCCAACTACCTCATCAACGTCTCGATGGACGGGGTCTCTTGAGATGCTTGATATCACGGCGACCTCGGGCGCCATTTGGCCATTGCCTTATTAACCTGGTCAATTCAGTTCCGATATGTTTCTTATTACCGCCCACTACAGTAACAGGTGACCACAGCTGACACACAGCTAAGCCAAGAGTGAGCCACACTTTTCACCGGAGAGATCTCGCGTTGGCATAATGGAGAGGCCTTGTACCGCCATTGTTCCTACATACCAAATAGTAGAGATATTTTGTTCCAGATTGCTGTGAGGGATGATTCCGCACTACGGAGCGCTGAGCCACTTGTTCTTCATCTCTTCGCTCTGTTATTATCATTTGCTTAACCACACTTCTCTTTGATAATCAAAGGGGCATCCACTAACTCCAGTAGCCTCAGCTCGAAAGAAACTGATCATTTGGGTCAACCGTTTGCAATATTGCTTCGTATCAAATTCACAGTCTCTCATCGCAATTTGCGCCACATCGGAGGTACATAAAGCTACATGTATCACTGCATGTGTTCTTTGGCCCGGGTCCACCAAACAGAACAAGATGCTGGATCCCCTGTCTGCTCCATGTCCTCCACTGCAGCCCCCTTTCATCCGGGAAAGCCGCAAGCCGCAAGCCGCTAGAAAAAACTCCAGAAGGCAAGCGCAAAGTCTCTTTCACTGAGTGGCCGGTCCAGAGAGGCAAAACTTGAGCAGATGAATTGCTGAATGGCAATGGAGTGCTATAATCTAATAAAGCCACTGCCATAGCCAGGGTCGGTAGGACCAATTGCAACATAGCCTTTTGCCATCTCCTGAATCGCATTTGCACGTCGCAACCTGGCCATTTGTTTCAATCCCGCCAAAATCCCGGCTAGCCGACTGGGGGGCGTTTTGCAGATTACTGGCGCGGCCCCCCACTGGCTTGGACAAGATAGGACATGCGCCGGAGAGTAAACCTCCTTCGAGAAACACATGTTGAGTTCCGCTATAATGTTACTAACGTTGGCTTTTTTGCTTTCCCTAGTCCGCTACGGCATGCAGCTGTTTGCCCTACTAGCAAACGCGGCTCCAAGCTACTTGGCAGCGGCTCAGCGGGTGCCGGTCTGACCGAAACATCAGCAACCACTTTGCTCAATGCCGCAGCAAGGATGCTGCTTCTTCCATCCTTGACAATTTATAGCCAGAGGCTACTCAAACAACGAGATGAGACTCATCAACAGCGGCGCTGATAATATTTCAAGGGCATTTCATACTGGACGATCTTTGAACTGGCTTGGTTCTTGTGTCTCGTCACGTGATGGCACATGTTATGCTCTTAACGCTGCCACCGCCATGTTACCTCATGCTCGTAAGTAGTTATGTACCATTTACCAAAAAAAATCAGTACGAGTTTCATCTCCCATACCCTACAGCATAGTACACACTTATGGGCAATATGGTATGTTGCCACCCAGTACATGCTTGTAGCCAAGAACGGTATGTGAATATGTGCGATGCTGAACTCGCATGCTTCATATTAAAAACCCGAGAAGAAAACTTGGTCAATTGTCCAGCGTCCAATTTTTGCTGCGATCGTTCGTGAGCACTCAGCGCGGTCACAGGCGAAATTCAACGGCCATTGTCATGAAGATTTTTTGTTGTTCATTCAGTTGCCGTTTGCTCATGCAAATTCGGTTTCTAGGTATGCTTTACCGAGTGTGAAAAGCGTCCCAACCAGGCAGTTTTTTGCCTTGTATCCTTTCCCCATCCCTCGGCCATATATCATGGAGGCCATCATGACGCCAAAATTTCAGAAACACCTTAGTCGAGATGCGCTTAAGCAGCAATGGCACGGGCTATCGAAAAATGTTAGTGTTAATCTTCTCGTCGTCGCCAGGTAAAGTCGCATACTGTAGATCTTCATCTTGCTGTGTGTGGTGACAGGCTTGATCATGCCCTTCTCCTCGAGGTCACTAATGCACTTGCGAGCCAGCGAACCGTTGATCTTCATGCGGTCGACGAGAACGGCGACGGTAACGAGGCGGTAAGACTGAACATCCTTGTAGAGCTTATCGGCGGTGCTCTTGTCGAGAATGACGGCGTGCTGGGCCTTATCCTTGACCTTGCCCTTCGACCACTTCTTCTTTTGCTTCTTAGCTCCAGCAGCAGGCGCCTACACCAGGAAAATCGACTGTTAGTTCATTGATCTCTGGGTGTTCAATTCGTTCTAGCGAGCACCGTCGTCGTAGGCAGGTGCGGGCGTACCATTTTGATGTGATGTGATTTGACGTTGACAGAGTGTGGAGGAACAACTATTTTTCGCCAAAGCTGCGAAGACGACTACCACTTCGGCGATGGGCCCCGCGCCACTGGCAGTGGCAGGGCAGGCTTGCCCTAACAATTGTGGCATGTAGGGTATGCCCCCGCTTTTTTGCAACGCCTGATTGGCCCACATGGCACCCACCGAAATTTGCCAAACCCTCCTCAGCCGAGCCAGACCTCCAACCTTAGGAAAAATCCCATCACGACAACCCGAGCATACTAACCGCAGTCCCCCGCCATCCACGGAACCATCGACTGCTATATTCAAAATGTCTGAGGGCGGTGATATCGACGTTCTCCCCAGCGTTCTTCCCAAGGACGTCGCCAAGGAGGTTGGCAATGTCAAGCTGTTCAACAAGTGGGACTACGATGTTGAGGTTCGCGACATCTCTCTGACGTACGTTGATTTCTGCACCGCCGCGTGTGCGCAGGCGAACGGGGAGGGGATTGATAGTCGAAGCGAACGAACTCCTCCCCGTCTGCGCCGCGGAAACGAATTGGAACATGTATTCTGACGGATTGAATCATAGCGACTACATTTACCTGAGCAAGCCCGTCTATGTCACCCACTCCGCTGGCAAGTATGCCGCCAAGCGCTTCCGCAAGGCCAGCTGCCCCATCATTGAGCGTCTTACCAACTCTCTGATGATGCACGGCCGCAACAACGGCAAGAAGCTCATGGCTGTTCGCATCGTCGACCACGCTTTCGAGATCGTGAGTGACCACCTCTGAACGAATCTGCTCCACACCGAAGAATTCGCAACGCCACAAACGAACAAGCACAAATACGCAGCGAATTTGACATGGTGTGGGAGTGACGGGCATGGGAAATTGACGAGTTGCTAACCAAGCGCGAAAACAGATTCACCTCATGACCGACCAGAACCCCATCCAGGTCGCCGTTGACGCCATTGTCAACTGCGGTCCCCGCGAAGACTCGACCCGAATTGGTTCCGCCGGTACCGTCCGTCGCCAGGCCGTCGATGTTTCCCCCCTCCGCAGAGTCAACCAGGCTATTGCCCTCCTCACCACCGGTGCCCGCGAGGCCGCCTTCCGCAACGTCAAGTCCATTGCCGAGTGCCTTGCCGAAGAGCTGATCAACGCCGCCAAGGGCAGCAGCAACTCGTACGCTATCAAGAAGAAGGATGAGCTGGAGCGTGTAGCCAAGAGCAACCGATAGAGGGTTTCACAAAAATGGATTTTCGTCTGGATGGAGTGCGGCTTTGGCGTGGTTCTGGCATATTACAGAATTGCATTTTTGCGTTTCGGGTCTGGGAACGCGGCTATGGATTGTCATGGAATTGTCTTTAGTCTCAATAAAACTGGGCTCTGAAGAAGCCTACTGACCTAATGACTTGTCAAGCTGCTTGCTACGCGTGCGTGTGGGTGTCGTCATGGTGGCATGTGTCAATGGTTGTTTAATCAGCAGTGACCACCTGGGAGGTGGGATGTACCAGCATATATTCTGTACGACGCATCCTTGTTTCTTTGCTACATGGAACTATCATGATCTGCAGGATATTCCTTCAGTCGATGCAACGTTGCTGCTTTTTTTCCGACATCGTGAACGTCTTGTACCAAGTCACACTATATGTCAGGAAGATGAAGAAATACTTGTCATAGTTATATGTATAGATTCATTCAGGTCATGTTAAGTCATAGGCTCTATAGCATCACATAGTTGGGTTCTTTGCATTCATCATTCATGATTCGTCATTCATCAGTAAATTCGCACCTTCTTCTCTCCAATCGTCAACCGCTGGAACATGCCAACGTGTGGAATGCCTTCTTCCCACCACGATCCCATACCTTCATCGACCTGAAAACCGCAGCGCTCCCAGAAAGGCTGGACTTGTTTCTGCGCATGAACACAGACCAGTCCGCCCCAGGATGGGATTTCTGTTTCTCGTCTGGCGCCCATTTGCTCGAGACCAAGCTCCGTAACGCTGGGGTCAAAATATGACGGGTTCTCTTTGAGCCACTGCAGGGCCGTGCTGACCAGCAGGCCCGCAATCTGGTTGCCGCGAAAGCCTTTTTGGACGGCAATGCGGCCAAGCTTGACGTAGGACTCTCTGCCGTCGTGGTACGTAGTCGGGCGATGGGCGGCAAAGACGGGCGCGGCGACCGCATCCACCTCCGCAGATGGCTGCGCGGCCTCGCCCTCGAGCACGTCCTTCCAGTAGCGACCGCCCCTGACGGGATGGGGGCGGTGGGGAAAGGGCACGACGCGGACGGTGCCGATGGGCGTGCTGCGCGTTGAGCTCTTGCGCGGCTGGACGACGGCGCCTGTCTCGTCGCGGACCTCTTGCTTCTGGGTAGTGTGAATGCTGGCATAGGCCACCCAGTGGCAACTGCGTGAGTCGTCGACGTCAAACTCGTTGTCGACGGGGATGCTCTGCTCCTTGACGAAGACGTCCTCGCGCACCTCCATGGCGTCGAGAAAAGTGGAGGGTAAGCCGACTGGCTGCTCGTCGCGCGGAGCACCCGGCTTGTAGCCCTCAAGCTTGCTAGGCTCGAGGAACGAGATGAATGGTGTTCCCATGGTGGTTGTGTGCGTTTAGCAGGTTGGTGTGAGGCGAAGCGTGAGGGAACTGTGTCGGGGATTGGAGTAGCTCGTGGGCTTAGTACGAAACATGGACTTCTGTTGTAGATCAGTCATATGTCGATTTATGCATCGGCCGTGTTATGATAAAGGTGGTGTGAGCGGTCGTGACAACAAGAGCAATGAGTCTCATGATATGGTGTGGAGTCAAGAGACCCGCCAAGCGCATTCCAACGGCGGCCAGTTGGCGCTGGGCTTGGATTGCTCCGTTTGCAGTGTGAGGCGGTGAGAGTTGTGGCGTCGGTCAGCAAGATGGATATCAACAAGCCAACTACGGTGGAACAAGTTGTTTTGCGTCTGCATGTTGACGCAGATCCTGGCATCGTCACGTTTCCACGATCTACTTCCACGGGTCTAGCTGTTTGGCTGTTAATATGCCACAAACGGCTGACTTGGCTGCTTGGGTACGTACCCTAGAACATGCTCGGCTGGGCAGAAACGCGTCCATGTCCACATCCACATGCTGTCTTGAATCGAAACGCGGTTTCATCTTGAGGACTTGGCAGGAGAATCAATGGCGTTTTGGCTGGGTAAGGGCTTGAACAATGGTTGGTCGCAGTTGGCCGAATGGTATGTATGCTGGCTGCAGGAGAGGTGGTAGCGCAGAAATGAGGCTGACTGTGCATCTGTTTTGCGGGCGGCGCATCTACATACTTTTGCGCTGGCTGTGGCAGTCTTTACCCCGCGACCATCCAGCTAGCTATTTCCATCTCTTTTTATTGCTCGTCGAGTATGGTTTACAAGAAATCGTACGCGTGCGAGTAAGTTTTGCTGGCACCAATCAAGCGATAAGAGAAGTCCGGTACTGAGATGCGAAAGCTGGGCTTCACGGAACGGATAAGGTACATTGGAGGCCGAAGTCGCTGGCGCAGCGGCAATAAAATAAGTACCTTGCAGTGCCTAAAGATGTTTCTAGTGGCTCGCATCACCATGCAAGCTGCAGGTGTTATCGACGTGTCTTTGGCCACTAATTAGGGATGAGATCGACTTTATCTTGTATTTTTTTTCTCATGCCCCGATGCATGCCCGTGCGTTTACGTTTTCATGCACTGTCTGGCATGATCTTCGGAAGACAGTCCGGGGCTTTTCAGGGTCACTGTACTACGTATTAATTGGCAGGCAAAAGTACGTTGTCCCCTGTATTATGGCGCGGTTGATCCGAGATATCCCCCATATGGAACTCCACTGGTGATGAGCTAGCGGCGAGGAAGAAACAGTGGGATGCCATTCGCTGGCCGTGCGCAGCATTCCATCATCTCTAACTTTTCATTGTGTAGCCTACTCCGTATTCAAGGCCAATTAGATGATTTGACATTTGGCGGTGCTGGTAGGATAGCGAGGCAGAACCGACAGCACTAAATACTAACGAGACTCAGGTGCCTCAATAGGTAGATAGGTACGGAGTACTCCGTACCTGACAGTCAACAGTTATCGAGCACACCACCAGACTCGCCAGCAGCAGATTCACGGGTATTGCAGAATGCTGAGATGTGCTCCTGCAGCACGAATCGGGCTATTCATCTCCTCTACGCATTGTATGTAGACTGACCCAATCCGATGCTACATGCCGTTCTTCTATTGACATGGCGTCTGCTTTACCACCATCCCAGCAAAGTGTCCCGACCTCCACCAACCTGCAGTAGTTTCCCCATTTTGCTTCGCTCAGGGGTGTGCGCAAGACCCCCCCCAAAGGACTTTCTTTCTGCCACCCACGTTTTCTCCCAGCCTCGAATTCTAGCAACTGCTTGTTCTCTCCCCGAGTCGGGTCTTGATATCTATTCGGTATTTAATTACCCCAGCAACGCAACCTTTTCTGGCCTTGCCCTCGCCATCGGAGCTTCATGTTGTTGCTAGCGCTGCTTTCTGGCCACCAGCAACCTCAGTCTCCGCCGGCTGGCCAGCTTCATATATAGGCTTTCAGGCCCAGCCCTGTTTGAACCTCGTCTACCGCAATCGATTCGAGTCGCTTCCCTCAGAGTTGTCGCGCCGTCGACTCTCGCCATCGACGCTTTTGTCATGCCCTGGCATCCGCTTCCGCGCATCGCCTTTGCGGTTGCAACTTTTCCCTTCACCGCCCAACGACCTGCCGATCTCCCCCTCGAAATTGGCGATGAGTTGTATATCATTGAAGAGACTGCCGACGGCAACTGGCTGAGGGGCTATCTTGTCGCCCCTCCTAGCCTTCTTGCAGGCCTGACATCTGTCCAGGGCCAAACGCTCGAGGCTAGAGTCTTCAGCGGCATCTTTCCTCGCAGCTGCGTCGAGGTTCGAGAGATGCTCGGCGAATCCGACGACGGGGACCAACATACCATCCGAGATGACCAAGATACGCACGCAAACAATGACGAATCGCGGAAAGATGAGAACGGGTCCGAAGACTCGGCCAAGGGTGGGCTCGAGTGTGATGTCGAGAACATTCACAAACAATCCAAGACAGTAGCCCCGCGCAATTGTCGAGCACCTTTACAAGAACTTCCCAACGGCATCACTGCAAAGCTTTCAGTGCCCATTGAACGTGATCCAAATATGCCACGCCCTCCAGCGCCAGTACCAATGCTCAAGATTGGCGACGAGACGCCCACATCAGCATCCGAGCCCTTAATCGACGAAATCTCATCATGCCTGCGCGAATGGCACTCTAAAAATCTCCACCAACTTCTCCTCGCCAGAGAATATTCAAAGCTCGACAAACTCTCTCAGCTCATCACAAAACTCAATCTGCACCGTCAACAGTTTCTATACAATGTCCTCACCTCTCGCGAGTATGAGATTCTCCGCGAGAAGACGGTATGGGATTTGGTCCAGGTCAACAAGCTTTGTGGTGGTGAAGTCATTGTGCGCGACCCGGGTGCGCGTGGTCGCATTTTAACTGGCGAAGACTCTGTTGTGGCCCTCACAGAGCTCCAGTCCAGCATGAGTGTTCTTGATGAGCCCCCTAAACCAACAATGGAGCTTGCCAGCCTACACCATCTGCTGTTGGACGTCAAAGGCTTTGCTGGTGCTTCTACAGAGGAAACGTGCCTCGTTGCCTACCTGGCCAGCAAGCCGCACCATGACAAGCCCACAAGCCTCTCCGAAGCCTTCAGTATCGACGTCCCTGCTGGGCGCACCATGGGTAGTCTCATGCAAGATGGTGCTACGCGAACACTGTTCACTGATTTGTCCAGTCTTGATTTTGGTGACGTAGCTGCCCCCGAATCAGATCTTTTTTTGGTCATCAAAGTGCAGTCTCCACAAAGGATCGAAACGATGCCGCCCTCAACTAGATCCGGCAGCCTGGGGGATAACTACTACACTCGAGAGCACACCAAGTCACTACCCATCGGTGGTGGCAAGGGCTCGAGAAGAAGTTTCATGTGGGCCGCTAAATCCACGAGGTCAACTTTTTCGCGAGGCTCACCAGTCGCCAAAATGGATGCCGTAAATGAACAGCGGGGAGACCGACCCTACTCCAACCGCACAGCAAGCCGCGATGATCATGGCCCCCCTAGCACTGCTGCCTCACAAGCTAGCATGGTAGCTGACGAGGTTCAGATGGCCCAGCGCACCGTTGGTGTTGGCGTTATGAAACTCAACCCCATCATGAAGCAAGACGAAGAGGTCGAGCATGTCATTAGTATCTGGGCGCCCTCCGCAAGACCCATGACCGACAAAGAAATGGGTGAAGAGTGGAATCCGATCATTCGAGAAATAATGGGTAACTCATCGGAGTCATTCGAGAGAGCGAAACGTGGCGAACGACTCCAGGTCTCGCTCAAGGCTTTCGACCACCCAGACGCGGACGCTCTTATCAAAGCCACGCCAACAATCTTATCCGGGGTCTCCAAGACGAGCAGAATCGGATTTTCTGGCGCACCAACGCGGCCCAGATCCGACATCTACCTCACAATCAACACGGCGGCTCTTGCAAAGCAGAATCTCCTCTCTAGATACGGGGGAAGCGCGACCAGTATGCCTCCCGGAATGCAGGCTTCTAATTTACAGGTGACGCTAGAGGTTCGACAGCGATCTGGAGCAAAGATTGAAAACTGCATCTTTCCGTCGTCGAATAGCAGTGGCTTGACTACTTTCAAATCTGCTGCCACTGAGCGTGGCGAGGCATGGAATCAAACACTGCGCCTATCGCTGCCTGCGGATGATGTTGCCACCGCCCATGTTGTTATGTTTATCAGCGACATGCCAAGCCCCCCATTCGCAGTCGCACATATACCTCTTTGGGACCGGGAGGCGTTCATTCGCGATGGGCCGCACGGCCTGCTGCTCTATAAAATAGATGAGTATACGTCGACAGCGCAGGCAGGACCGACAGGTAAAGGCGGATATCTTTCCACTGTTTGGGCGCCAAGGGGTAAGGACGAGCGCTCGGTCGAAGTGACTGGCCCGCTTGCATTACTCCTCATCGAAACATTCCTATGCAGTACGCGTTTTTCGCAAGACCGCGTCATTCTTGGTCTTCTGAAATGGAGAGAGCTGTCCCAGGAGGACCTAGCCGCCGTTCTGCGCCAGATCAATTTCGTGCCTGAAATCGAAATTGTCAAGCTGCTTGGCGACGTTCTGGACAGCTTATTCGGCATCTTGGTGGAGCATTCCGGTAAAAATGAATACGAGGACCTTGTCTTTACGGCTTTGGTCAGAGTCTTGGGTATCGTTCATGATAGACGATTCAACCTGGTTCCTCTGGTGGACCAGTATGCCGAGAAGCAGTTCAACTATCCGTTCGCAGCTTCTTGTCTTGTTCGTGCTCTTGCGCGTCTGCTCCAGCACCCAACAGAAACCGAGACCGCCCGAAAGTTGAGATCTACGTTCAAGATTGTCAGGCACATTCTCAAGTTTATCACCCAAGCACGCAGTCAACAGCGAGCCAAGGAGGCAGGGATTGGTATCAAGACTTCGGCACAGGGCTTCACGAAGCAGCTCCGATCAATCTTCAAAGCCCTTGAAGAAATGATGCGAAACCCGGCCCCTGTTCTGGTTGGTAGCCAGACGCTAGTTGTACAACACTTCCACACGTGGCTCCCTGAGCTCACTAATATGCTTACAGCTGAAGAGATTCTTCATATCGCCATTGACTTTATGGACTCTTGCACTGATGTCAAGGGCAAGCTGACCTTGTACAAACTTGTTCTCATTATCAACTATTCCAAGCTGGATATTTTCAGTCACCCTGACCAGAGATCCGCACTAAGCGCCAATACTGTTCGCTGGATTAGCCCTCACTGGGGTCACTGTCCGGACATGACTGACCAGTGGAGGAACCAAATCCGACTATGCTGCTCTATTCTTGCCAATCAGCTGGACTACATCGGCCCTGAAATCCCGGATCACGCGCCCAGAGTCATTGACTCTTACCTGTCCATTCTGGCATCGCCTCCGCCTGCAAGAAAGAAACTGTCACTCCTGTTTCCCTCGTCCTACCCGTTTCCGACTAAAATTACGGCTCATGATATGGAATTTGACGAATCTTTGGCCGAATTGTCCGCCATATTGTCGGCGATCTCAAGCTCACCCGCAGGAATGCAGCTGGAATTGGCAGACAGCGACATTCAGACAATGTTAGAGAATGTTCTTCAGGTCCAAATCAGTATTCTGAAAGGCGAGGCATTCCCCGAGGGCTGGCTCAGTGTACACATATATCATCACAAGTCTGCTATGCGCACACTTCAATACTTGGCGTCGATTCTGCTGGAGACTTTCCTACCTCATCCGGATGATGCGGAAACTTTCAATACTGATCTGTGGAGGTTGTTTTTCGAGACGTTGCTGAAACTCGTTGGTAGCCCATCGCTTGCCTTGGAAACTTTTCCCGAGCAGAAAAGACGAGCTGTTTGGAAAATCGCTGGTGATGTGCGCGAGGATGGAGCTGCCCTGCTACGTAGGACGTGGGAGGCTATTGGATGGGAAGCAAGCAACGAAGAACGTTCAAGGTACGGACTGGCCAAGATGGGCGGTTATCAAGTGCAGTATGTTCCCGGCCTGGTTGGACCAATCGTGGAGCTGTGCTTGAGTGTTCATGAGGGCTTGAGAAGAATGGCCGTTGAGGTATTGCAGACTATGATTGTCAGTGAGTGGACTTTGAGCGAGGATCTCTCTGTCATCCAAACGGAAATGGTGGACTGTCTCGACACTTACTTCAAGACCAAGCCTTTGACCGAGAGCGTTTTGCAGAAGCTTTTCCTTGGGGAACTGATGGAGAGATTTGCTGCTCTTTCCGGGGATGACGAGCCCTTGACGGAAGCTCTCCAGGACCTAACCGGAACCTTGGATGAGTTTTTGGATCTTTTGGTTGCTGTGCACAGCACGGATAATGGAAATGGAGCCTCGGATATTATCAACCGCCTTCGACTCATGGAGTTTCTTCGAGATATGCAAAAGGAGGAGATTTTCGTGCGATATGTGCACCAGCTGGCCAGGCTGCAGGCTGAAACGCGCAACCATGCCGAGGCCGGTCTTGCGCTGCGGCTGCACGCTGAACTATATGACTGGGACCCGAATCGAGAGACTGGCGCAATGACAGATCCAGACTACCCGGCGCAAACGCACTTTGAGCGCAAGGAAAGGATTTACTTTGATATGATCAAGCATTTCGAAGAAGGCGAGTCCTGGAGCAACGCACTCACAGCCTATAAGGAGCTTCAGGCGCAGTACGAAACAAACATTTACGATTTTGCCAAGCTTGCACGGGCCGAACGTGCCATTGCCACCATTTACGAGACAATTTCAAAGAGCGAAAGGTTCGTGCCCAAATACTTCAAGGTCATTTACCGTGGCCTTGGCTTTCCAACTACCCTTCGCGACAAGCAATATATTTTTGAAGGCTCTCCAGGCGAACGGGCTGCGGCGTTTACGGACAGGATGCAAGAGCAGTATCCGTCCGCGAAGATTATTACGTCGGAAGATGGTGACGAAGTCGAAGGGCAGTTCTTGGTCATCTCGGTTGTGACGCCACACCGCGATCTGTCCCATCAGATTTACCAGCGCACTCGTGTTGCTCAGGTTGTTCGCGACTTCTTGCTTTCGTCCCACCCGCAGGTCTTTTCCATCACGGCCAAGCGTGCTACTTATGGTGCTGTTCAAGACCAGTACTCCCAGAAACTGGTTTTCACGACTGCCGAACCCTTCCCGACAATTCTTCGGCGAAGCGAAATTATTGATGTCGGCGAAGTTGAGCTTTCTGCTCATGAGACTGCTTTGGAGCGTATTGTGCGCAAGACGCAGGAGATGGCTACTTTGGAGCGCCGCATTTCGGAAGGCGATGAGAAAAACATGCAACTTCTTCTTGATGCTGTAGCAGTTTCTGTGAATCCGAAGTCTGACCAGAGTGTGGCCTGCTACCGCAAACTTCTGCCTGAGCCGAAGAGCGACACTGAATATGACGACGATGATGAGGAAGAAGATGAAGAGGAGTTGAGCCCTAGCAATGCGGCCATCAAGACAGCTCTCATTGATCACGCCATGATTCTTAAAAAGTGCCTGGCGCTATTTGGACGAACCAAATTTGATCCCTTTGCTACAAACAGGCACGATGAGTTGGTTCGCCACTTTGAGAGCACGTTTGCTCCCGAAATTCTCACTTTTGCTCCCCCAGCCCCTATTAAAGAATTGATCTCTACACCATCGACCATTTTCAGAGGCACGTCACCTTCGATTGAGCAAAGCCCTAGGTGGCAAACTGTTGTCTCTCCAAATGGCGGAACAAAACTAGAAGAAGCGGCCGTTGTTCGCCGTGTCTCTCTGCAGCAGCCGCGAGGTACGCGCCTGAGTTTTCTCGGTGGCAAGAAGAAGAGTGTCGACCACCAATCCGACGTGAACGGCGTCAGCGAATCACCAAAGGGCCACAGCCACAGCCTCAGCCTCAGCAAAGACAATGCTAAGCGTCAGGGCGTGCTCCGAACTCACTCAAGCGATGCCAGCAGCGTAGAGCGACGCGGCAGCACGACCAGCACCGAAAGGCGGGCATCGCAGGACGACCGGGACGCGCCGGCCAAAGAATCTCGGTTGATGAAGCGTGGCAACAGCGTGCGCAAGAGATTCAGCTTGCTTAAGCTGGGCATCAAAAACAAGAACAATGCAGTCATGGGCAGCGTTGATGAAGAATAAGAAAAAGAAGCGATTCTCTAGTGCATTTTGTTTCTATTTTGCATTTCATTTGAATTTTGCATTTCTTTGTTCTGCGTCCAGGAGCGACCTCTATTGCATTCGCCAGTCTTTCGTTTTCTTCATGGCGAATTTATTATACTACAGGTCGTCGTTCCCATGTTCGTTTGTGTTTCGCATCTTGATTTTATACTTTTTTTTTTATTTTCTGGCTCTGTACAGTTAGGTGTTCTGGATACCACTGATCACAAGGATTTCTGTGTCAGATAGGATGGGACTGACTCCCAGCTTTTCTCTTTCTCTTGAGCGTCTGGAATGGGCATTTTCCGTTTTATATCCAAGAAGAATATATATAATTACCGTGTATATGTATTCCTTTGCTTGCGTTGAAGTCTTTTGCAAGAATAATCTACCTGCTGTGGCAATGCTGTGCCTAATACATTTCATGCAACCAAATAATGTTTGTTTTGCAATGGACGATCCGACCAGCAGTCCATCACAGCGCTTGCTCACGCACACGTTGCGATCGGTATACGATCCCGACTGAGAAAGCATAAAAGACTCGCTAGAATTTAGGCGAGTGATCTCGGTGAGTTTTATCATAGAACAGCGAGCGAAAGATTTCTTGCAAGAGACGTATATACATAAAACTATGTTCTAATACCAATATATACTCTGAAACCAACCTATGCATGTTTAGTTGCCCGTTTCCGTCAACATCACATGTGCTAAACAAGTGCTCGGCGGACGTTCTTTGCCCTCGGGATCTCCCCCGTGTTGAACAGTAATACAAGAACAAGGACGAATACATGTTGCTAAATAAGCCTCATCCCACGCGTGTTCAAGCCTAGCCACGGGGGTTGTCGTTGAAGGCAATCAAGTTCTTGGTGCCGCGAACCTGATCAACAATGGCATCGGGCGTGGCCGACTTTTGGATGGTGCTGCAGATGCCGGGACCGGAGATGCCGTCCTTGGTGGCCAGGTACGCTGCAAGACCGGCGACGTGAGGAGTGGCCATGGATGTGCCCGTCATGTAGCCCTAGATTCACGCATGTTAGCTTGAGACTTTTTCGTCATGGAAGCACAGAAAGAACGATAAAAAGGGCCCCTATTTTCCCTGGCAGACGACTTACGGTGCGGCCGTCGGGAAAGGTCGAGATGACAACGACGCCCGGGGCGGCGACGGCCACGTTGGGGCCGTAGTTTGAGTCGACGTAGCGGTGATCCGACGAGTCGGTGCCGCCGACGCAGCAGACATTTCGCGCCGACGCGGGCGAGACGTCGCTGGCGTCCTTGTTCTTGTTGCCGGCGGCGACGGCGACAAAGATGCCGCGGCCGGCGAGCTTGTCGACGGCGTCGTTGAGGGCCCTCGAGTAGTCGCCGCCGAGGCTCATGTTGACAAAGACGCCGTTGGGGCAGCGGCGGCGGGCGGCGTCCTTGGCGACGGCGTTGACGCCGGCGATAATGTCCGAGTTGTCGCCGAGGCAGCCGCCGTCCTTGTCCGAGTAGCTGAGGACCTTGAGGCCAAAGAGGCGCGTTCTTTTGGCGATGCCGTAGGTTTTGCTGCCGATGATGCCGGCGACGTGCGTGCCGTGGAGGCAGTCGTCGTAGTCGGGGCCGGAGCCCCAGTGGCCGAGGTAGGTGGCGCGGCCTTGAAACTCCTGCGGCGCGCCGAGGGAGTCAGCCGGTGTAAGTGGAGGGGTTGGGGCTTATATGTATCTTTGCCTTTGGGTGGGGGAGGGAAAAAGGAATAAACAGGACTTACGGGATGATTGGCGTCGATGCCAGAGTCGATAATGTAGCTGCAGGTGCCTTCGCCGGCGCTGTCGTCGTAGATGTACTGGTTGCTGCCGGACTTGCGGTGGGAGATGCGGGCAGGACCCCAGGAAGAGGAGCCCTGGGTGACGAAGCCCTGGGCCGACATGAGCAAAGCTTGCTCAATGTACTCGACCTGGAAGGAGAAGGAAACGTTGTTAGGGTCATCAATCGTCACTGTGCCTCGAAGTTGCGGCGGCGACTTACATCGGGGTGGTTGCGGATCGCCTCGAGGGCGAGACCGCTCATCTTGCCAGCGAAGCCGGTAAAGACGCCATCTGAGTAGACGGTAGCGGGCTTCTCATCCAGCAACTGAATGGCCCCCTCCAGGTGCGCGAGCGAGCTGCCGTCTTTGAACTTGACAATGTACTTGTCGGCAATGACATCCTTGGCCTCGCCGCGAGCAGACAGAATGGGGGCGGGCTCGGCACGCTGGCCCGCCGGACTGGCAGCGCCGAGCGGGAGGAGGGAGAGCAGAGAGGAGAGACGCATTGTGAAGGCTGACGGAAGAGAGACTGGAGTTCCTGGGCGCTCAACTTTGGGTGTTTTGGTGAATGCTTCGTGTTACGCAAGCTACACGGGGGACACTCGAGTATTTATCTTGCTGTCAGCGGCAAGTCTCCGATGGGATATTGTCAAGATGGTCACGGTCATTTCGGTTAACAACGATTACTTCTCGACCAGAGCGCCGCTAACTGGAAATATTGCCAAGTTGCCGTTGCGCTGGGTGGACATTGCGAGTTTATGAGCTAGCGCCCGCAATGGAAGAAGGTCCAACATCTACAGTTTGTATCAGTCTCTTGTAACTAGCTCCCGGAACAACATATCCTAGAGCTTGAGGATCAACGTGCATCAGCCCTCACTCACTTCCCCTCGTCTGCCGGCAATGAGACATGGCGCGTATTGAACAAGGGGCAGAAGCATGGCACAGTGGGCCTCGAGGAGATTTTGAGGAGCGCCGAATGCCTCGTGGGTTGTGTACTGGTCATTACTGTACGGAGTTAGCTGGCCGGTTGTTTTTGATATGTGAGCGAGCGGGCATGTGCTGTGGGCTCCGTGAGATGTTTGCGTCAAGAAAGGCGGCCGAAAGGGATGGTTATTTCTCGCCTTGCATGCATATATGCACGTGAAGCGATGATCCGAATAATGCGCGGCTGAGCCTTCCAAATCGACGTACCCAGCCCCTTATCACCAGGTCAACTTTACCCTTGCCCTCGCACCCGTTGAGGCCGTTGCTGGGAGCCCTAGTGTCGAGTCTGCCAATCAGCGCCAACAACCTTGCACCAGCTGAAGCCACAACGACTTCTGACTTTGTCCTACAGAGGAAGGAGGAAGTCAAGCATGTTCGTCCCTTTTGCAGCGTAGGCGCCATAGTCTGCACAGTGCGATGCCGGGCTCAGAATGCGTCGATGCGGGGATTACTTATTGTTACCTTCCAGATTGGGTAAGATGGTGGCCCGACCGACCAACGGCCTGTTTATGACGCTATCCGTAGCCGTGCCTGTGTCTTAAGTAGTATACGCAGGTCGTGCCAGTGTTGATAGCAAATTAGGGCTAGCAGGACCGGAGAAATCGCACCCGCCCCGATGAAGAAGGCTTCTTGGTCCCCTGAATATGCTTACGTATGCACGCCACGCAATAAAATCGTGCAGGGGATGCATTTTGGCTGGCCTTATCAGATCCCGGAACGGGCGCATTATGTTGTGGCTTGCTGTGGTAATTTACCAGGCAATACGGCAACCCAAAGTATCGATGGCGCTTGGTGTGGTCGAGATGTCTTGGTTAGGTAGTACAAATTGAGGCGGCTGGGATAACGTACTGGTAGGCAGCAGCAAGACGAGTGCAAGCGTCACTTGGCTGGGCAAAAGTCTGTATGCTGGTTTTGCTACCGAGGCTATTTATATAGAGCGGAAGTGGTATCCAGATCATTCAGCTCGTTTGGACTGGCGTACATATACCATCTTTCACCATCCCTACGTCGAACTTCCTCAGGCTTCTCCGAGTTCACCGATAGTATATTGAAAAGGTATATAAAGTATAGGTTTTTACCTAGGTTAGGTATAGGTTAATTCTATTTGTCAAGCAAAATCCCGGAATTATCAACCAAAAGCGGGTCAACTTGTGGCGTCACTTAATACTACATACGCCAACTGCACCTCTGACGATTAGCCTTTGGCTTCAATTCACGGAATTAGGCGCATTTTTAAAGCAGCGCTTTGATACCCCCGCTGGCGTCTTTATAGTTTTGTCGCGATAGCTTTAAAATTACGTGCGTGGTTGCGAATTTAGTTAGGGGTGGAAGACAGGTATAAGGCAGGTAAGAGACAGACGCGTTTACGTGTGATTTTAGTGTAAATTAGGCCCC
>JAPFSE010000038.1:0-11368 GCA_030777785.1 Beauveria caledonica | reverse complement strand
CTTTCTGACGACCGTTGCGATGCAGAAAAACCTTGTTGCTAGGATGCTTTTCCCAATCTCCAGGAGTTGCGCTAACAAAAAACTAGGGGAACGGCCCGTGGCCCACTAAAACTCGGGTCTGGCGCGACAAAAGGAGCTTTGACACTTGCTTCAGAAACACGATTCAGTCGTCGCAATGCGTAGAAGCCGCAGAAATCTGTCAGGTTACTTACTGGCTGCCATGTTTGACGTTTGGACTGCGCTAGGCAAGGGTGACGGTATCTGTGCTATCAATCGGCCTCGATGGATGATCAGACCACGCTCACCAAAATTCATCCATGTTCAAGCCAAGTCGTTCCTTTCTCCCGGTCAAGTAGAAACTACGCCCGAGCGTTGGGACCTACTTGCCTTGTTTTGATGACAGGGCTCACCGAAAGTCTGACTGAATTCGGCATTTATTTCTTATCCAACAATCAGTCTATATGATTCCTTTTGGCCCGGCTACGTGCTCCAGCTCTCCTCCCTTGCAGCTGGGGCGAGTGGCAAAATGCAGGATAACCGCGTAACAGCGTAATAGGCGAGGTAGCGATGAGCTGATCAGGGATAACCTACCACATGGAAATACCAGGCCGACGAGGTCGAAACAGCAGCAGCCGCAGCCGCAGCCCGCCTCCCAACACTGCCACCCATCCCGATTATGCACTCCAGAAAGTAATTACGGTTTTAATGCATCGGATCCGGATACTTGGCTTTCCTCCCCTTTCCTCCTTACACCTCTTGGTAATGGTCTGATGGAAATAATTGGAGGGAGATACTCTTGAACCGCGAATCAGAAAGCACGACGAAAAACGCTCGAGGCGGATGTAACGGGCCAAGACCCGGTGTCCTGGTGCCGCAAAAGTCTGGGCTTCATGTAGGGATTGCGGAACGCGCTGGCGAGATCCGAGAACTAGTTGCCCGAGCAGTTTTGAGCTAATGTGCGTCTTGCTGGAGGGAAGAAAGCATAATAATATACACTGATAAATGATTTAAATAATTTCTTTTTCTTTTTCATTTATTCTTTTCTCAAATTATAAGTCGATCAAACATATAAAAAGGATCAAGTGGTCTAGCGTGGTGCCACACAAAGTCTCCTGAACCACATCTACATATCATCATCGTGGATCAAACAGGTACGTGATTGCTACATACTAGGGTTATCTATTCGTCACCGTCTTACTGACACTTTCTCATTTAATCATTTGTACTACTGTCAGTATATTGCGAGCGTTGCCCGAGAGCGCTAATGACAACTTTGTGGGGGATTTTCCGTGTTGGCTACTGGTAACCACCTGCCACCTCTTCTGTAGTTTTTTGCTTACATCTATTCTGGCACTGGACATAGATCCAAGTTGCCCTTCACATTATTTCCCCACCACTGTGGAAACGGCACCGATCGACCAGCTGCACCGAATACAGCAAAGGACAGGATAAACAAGCAGGTCAAGCTACCTCCATCCCAGGCGCTTGTGATCAAGTAGGAATAGTTCTTGAAAAAGCGTGGGTGGTAGTTTCTCAAGTATCCCTGGGTGAAAAGGCCGGCAATAATTCCACTTAGAATGATGCATGTCTGTGACTGGTTGTATGGGACAAAACCGGCGTACTGCAACAGCTGTGGCAGATTGATGCTATGGAGGTTGAAGCCGTAGACCTTGGGGACAAACTATCGGGGTTCAGCGATGAAGAATGCAACACGCTAGAGGAAGTGACTCACAAATGTAATGACGCGATGTATCACGACTAAGCCAGCGCCGAATACAACGCCAAATGGAACGGCAGCGTACATGGAGCCAAACGTGTACAAATATTTTGCCAGGGCCCATGAAGTAGCGTTGGTGTTGTACGACTGAATGGACGCGCCACTCCAGGAAGAATTGCCATTGGTATTCGCTAGAAGATCACGATTATCGTTGACAATGGAAATCATGACTGCATAGTTGACAACGGCCCCGAGCAAGGTGCCGTAGATCTGAGTGGTGAACATGACGCGCGGTGGGATTTTGACTGCCAAGCCGGTTAGCAAATGCTTTGTTCGCGGGAGTGACGACCGAGCCAGGGCTGCTACATACGGTATTCACCCAATTTCAGATCGCTTGACAAGTTGACACAACTGGCAATGACACTATGCGACCACGCGGCAAAGTACATGTTTCCAACGGGACGGCCGGGCAACGTCAGACCAGCAATCATTTTGGATAAGTTGTTTGTCGCAATGCCGTTTCCGAAACGGGCAAATAGTATAACGCTCTGAAAAAGGTCAGGACAGATATTATATAGGTATCATGGACACCACTTACGAATGGAGCAATGATGATGCCAACAATGAGGGAAACAATGTATGCCCAGACAGGGAGTGTAATGTCTTGGCTCACAATGACAGCGATACCAAGTACAAAGCTACCAACTAAAGTCGATGCGTACCACCACCAGGGTGTCTCTTTGTAGTGCTTGTCCATGTGCTCATGATGTATGTCATTGAACTTGCCTTTTCTGGCACTCTTGAACGACTTGTAAATGTCTTTGCCCCAGAATAAAAAGCAGTGCACAATGAGAGCGCCAATCTTGCAAGGCTCATTAGCAGACTGACAAGAGTTGAGACGCGGTTGTACTTACAGCAGCATTGGCCATGAACATGGCATATGCGAAACTTCCAGTAAGTCGTGGAGCACCGAATCGACGAAGAGCATCGTCGTTCAGAACACCACCAGAAAATACCTTTGCAACGGGATAAGCTGTTCCATTCTCTGATCGGAGACGAGTTGACATGAAGGGCTGTGACTTTGAGTCCCAAACATTGTTGTAATATATGCCAGCCATGGCTATGAAACATATGAACAATCCCACAGCCGAGTGCAATTGAGTTGTCAGAGGCAGAGAAGTAGCACTAGAAGTGATCTGCAAAGTCGTGGTGAGCACCTAGCGCTCTCCAGAAAAGTTGGTGAAACATACATATTGCCAGTCAAAGGATAGACTAAAGAGGCCGAGGCCTTGGTTGTTTTGGGCCCCGCCAAAGACGTTGTTCAGAACTGCAGCTGTCTCCCCAGTGGCCTTCATCGATGCCAGGCAGGGGATGGAGACAGAGTTCAGCCACGGCATGATGTAAGCAGGCAGGAACTCATACGAGAACATGGCACCGAAGCTCCACCAGAATGCTCGTAGAGGTTTGGAGTTCCGGACGTCTGCCCAGTGCAGACCTTGGAGGGTCTTGACAATGGGTATGTTGGTCCAATACACAGATTTGACATGCCAGACAGCGACTGGTCGAAAAATTCCACAGAGACCGTAACCAAACAGACCAATGGAAAGCGTGCTTAGAACCACAGTGGTTGCTGTAAGAGGCAAGTCATAGAATAAATCCTGTGCCGTAAAAACAGTAATGCTGGCGGTAGCATTGGAGGCTGAAGTGGCGGTAATGGAGCAAACGGCGTGCTCCTTGAGGTTCCAGTGTCCATGATTCAAAAAGGACAAGACTCGAATCCATCGAGGTGGCTCGCCTTGGCCCCCTTTCTCTCTCCATCGAGCCTCGTGCACATCTCCCCGCGGAAGAAACTTGGCCCAGGCCAAGCCTGCAAAGTAGGCAATGAGCACAATGAATGTGCCAGAAACGCCGACCGATGTTGGTTTGAACTAGAGTTGGCAGTCTTGTCAGCAACGAGCCCAACTGTAAAGGACAGTACGCGGGGCAAGAGAATACCGAATAAATTTGAGTCATGGCAGCCTGGAACGAAGCAAGGCATGTTGCGAGAAACAAGCTGCGAAATGTCAAGGCCGGTTCAAAATCATCCCTCAGAGGCAAGAGATGGGCCACGACCGCTTCGACAGTGTCAAGAATCTTGGCATCATCTATATCCGAGTCGCTGCCTACCCCCCTCTCCTCGGACAGTCCAGTAGCGACCGCCTTTACTTCCGAGTTTGGATGCGCTCGCTTTTCATCGTCGCTGTCCAAAGTAGATAGGATAGGGCTTGCCTTGAGCTCCGCTTTGTTTTCAATCAAACCGGCCATTGTTTTCGACCTGGCGCATGAGGACACCGAAAGGGGTCTGGGCCACGAGTCGCGAAATGCGGCATCTTTTATAACATCAGCCTCCCGGGGCGAGTCTTTATCTTTGTACCGTGTGCAACAACCCGCGTCCTCGTCAAACTGCTGCAAGTCGGCGAGAGACGGCAAGTCAGTGGCTGCGGCTGCGGTTAGGGGGGTGGTGCAATGGACCGGCCCGTATCGCGCCATAGCTCCTTCGCGTCAAATGCAAGCCGCTAGCTCCGCCAGACACCCTACAGGATGCCGTTCTATTCGTCGAGATGGGAGCACGCCTCGAATCTTGCATGAGAACTATTGCTAGAAGCGTTTGAAGCGTTCAAAGGTTCCTTGTAAACTTCCCAATCTGGCAAGTGCTTTTGAACAACAGCCAATTCCAACTCATGGAAGCACACAAGCGAATAAGCAATTTGCGGTCGACTAATCACGCAGCTCCGCGCGTTTGATAACGCCATTTTGCCTAATCAAAAATTGCTTATTCGTTGTTCATCTCTTGGTGGAGTCGTGTCATTGTTTGAACAATGGGAAGTTGATGTGATGAGACATTGGTACGCCCTGTCACATACTTTCAGTCATCTCGGCTGTCTGCCGAGACAGTAGTCTACGCTGCAACGGGCACGCATATATCCGTTTACCATTTTACCAGTTGTGGCAAAACAAAGGGACGGGCGCATCACGAGACAGGCAGAGACACGGGAAATCAGCAGAGCGAGAACATCTGGATGAATGTGATGGGTTGATGCTGAAAGCAGAAGAGGCATGGTAACAGTGAGGATGGTCCTCGGCTGAGTCAGCCAGTGGCGGGTTAACCTGCCAACACCTAACTTCTCCATGTTAATAAGCATAGTCCAGTTCATATTAAGCATAGTCACATTTCATATTCACGTGTGTCACCTGCCTTGGTGTGAGAAAGTATAAAATATGCAATTATATATCATGATACTATGTTACATTGACTGTTCAACATTATATCCCGTTATTTTGCTTCCCTAGCCTTTAGAACTTGGGGGCCGCGACATGGAAGGGCTTGTCGGGGACATTTCCCGCGGCAATCTCGTCATCATTGTAGGCGGGGTAGGCAATCAGGTTCTTCTTGGTGTCAAAGACGGCAAAGGTGGTGAAGCCGACGACGAACTGACCGGACCAGTCGCTGGTGATTCTAAAGTCGCCGCACTGGACGGGCCCGCCTTTGGAGCGCGAGGCGGGCTTGCCGCCGCCGGCCTTGACGACGTAGGTGCACGCGGTCGGGGCGGTGAGCTGGTTGTTGATGGCGAATTTCCAGGTGCAGGACGAGTCTTGGCCGTCACAGGCGCGAGACAGGCCCTGGATGATCCAGTCGGGGTCCCTGGCCTCGAGGGGTGCGGCCGCAGAGGCAGTGGCGGCGACGGCGACGGTGAAGAGAGTCTTGGAGAAGTGCATCTTGATAGTTTTTGGCTGCTTGAAAGTGTTTTTGTGTGTAAAAGTTGGTGTTTACAGAATGAGGAGGAGAAACGAGTGGTTTGAATTAATCGCCTGTGATGCTTGATGATGGAATTGAATTGATTTTGGTCGGGATACCACGGCCCTCTTATACTTGACGACGTACAGCATGCCCGTCTGGTGAATTGGGACCTCACGCCAATGCAACGACCCGAGAGCTACCTAACTGTTCCCGGACCTTGAACTATGACGTCTCTTCGCTTCCTCACCGAACCATAGTATCCGTATCCCCAACTTTGCCAACCCTTGATCGGCATGGCCTGCTCGTATTCCCGATCGCTACTAGTAGGGCTGGGGTACTTTTTTGGTGGGACAACTGCAGGTTGACTCGCTGAATACTACCTCGGACGGGACAATGTGCCATTCCTCGGTCAGCCAGCCCAACGCTCAGCGCCCGACAAAATGTGCCTAACAATAATCATCATCACATACAACCCGTTCAAGTACTTGGCATCGATTCGGTACACCAGTTGTGTGGCAAATGATTCGCTCTAGAAAGGAAGGCCTAGAGAGAAAGGCCTAGAGAGAAAGGCCTAGAGAGAAAGGCAAAGGCAAGGCTGCCGTTACTAATATTAGCGTGGAGCCTTGCCAGAAAGCCGGTGTGCAAATGACGTAGCCAAACGGTCAGATTCTCTAGCAATTTCGTATTCCAACTATAATAAGCAAGCGTAGATTGGGGCCTAACCGGGCTTAGTTTCCACAATCATGAGAACTTTTTTTTTTTACTTTTTTTTTTTACTTTTTTTTTTTGCAGCTTTCTTTCTCGGCTGTGCTGTCAAAACGAAATAAACATTTCCGCTAGAAGCTTTGCGGCCGCGACAAGCCGACTCTGCCCTGCCAACCTGCCTGCGGCCGCCCAGTATACATGCAAGACCTTTTTTTCCTTTTTTGCGACACGAGTTTTTTTTTTCGTCTCAGCGTTACTTTGCGTCTTCAAAAAGTCTCCGAGCTGCTGCAAGTTTCTTGGCCTGAACCCTGGCGTATGTAAAAGTAAGGAGTATATAGTAATATTACTAGGAGGATACTAGGTCGCAATCATGGGACAGTATGCGCAGATTAATCTTTACTTGATACGAAGACTTTGCATTGCTTCGCCTACCGGTGTAGCAGTCGAAGCAATCAGAAAGAGAAGCAGCAAGAAGAAAAGCACCAGTTTCGTTTAGACTCAGGTCTATGAACGAACGCGTACCAACCTAACAAGGCCGAATGTCGGGCTGATGCGGCCGATCACTACACGGATCGTGCCAGGCGATGCCTGCGAAGCCTACTTGGCAACTCAGGTCCGCAGGAAAATGGCGCAGACAGGCCTGCGACATGGGCGATGGAGTCAATGCGCCCTCTGGCTTCAATCACTGGTGGCGGCATATCGGCCACGAATATCATCCAAACAAGCTCCTTCCTGTTTCTCTACATTGCATATTATAAGTTAATATCTCCATTTTAGTCTCATGTGTCTGCTCTCTGCTTTCTGCCCGATGCGGGACACAGAACGCTCCTCGTGCTGTTCGTGCCACGCTGGTAACAACGGCCAATTAAGGAAGGGGTTTGTGAGGGATTGTTCGCATAGGCCTAGCTATCACACTAGCTAATACCACATACGAAGCCCACTCTACTAATTGCTAAAGGCGAAAGTCTCTTAACATGTTTAGCAGTTAGTACTGAGTCCGAAAATCTATGTTTATTATAGCTAAACCTCGCGAGGTAGATTTTCCTATTTACACCACCTATAAATAAAGTATTAAAGTAGCACGAAATACAATACACATACGCTATGATGATATATTCTGTATAAGTAAAATAAAATAAATGGCCTTGGTAGCCCATAATATCTATAAAATTCTACAAGTTTTATAATCTAATTGCGGCAGTATTAGCTAATAGGGAGCGATAGAACCCGCACTCTTAGCAGTAGGACCGGCGAAACGTCTGGTCCTTGTGCCCTCGAGCGACTCCATTTCGGTGAGACATTGCAAGCGTAGGAACATCGTCATTCTCCCCAGCCAAGACCAAGCGAAGGATTCGGAACAAACGTTTGCCGTGATACTAGGCAAATCTGACGACCCGTCTATCGCAACTGGCGGTGCAGGCTTATTCGTTTTTGACCAAGTTTTGCCTTTTTTGGACAAAGTTGCGGCATTGCACTTGTTTGATGAGTAGCTACATTAAGTAGAATTTTCAGGCGATATCGACGACGAATTTGCTCTTCCTACATCTAATCGTACTTGCTTGGTGGATGACAACCTGTATTGAGTGGATAGGAAAGGATGGCCTGCCACTATGCGGTGAAATAGTTACAGGGTTAAAAAAGCTATTCCGTTGCCCTCGCTGTCTTCGTCGTCGTTGTTGCTGTGATCGCGGGCGTCGTTGTTACCGTACTTCTGGCCATCGTTGGTGGCTGATTCTTCTCTTCACTCGGCGGCTCGCGAATGTCATCATCTTTCGACGCGTCTCGCCAACTACCGAAGCTAGAAGCGGCGGAAGACGAGACCGAGACTGAGTTGGATGCGTGTGATAACCGTTTCCTGGCCCGTCCGCGTGTACCCCAATCGGCATCACCTATATCCCCATCCGTCGAATCAGACAAATCTCCCCATTCATCTTGCACCAGCTCATCGCGCGTGCGCTTCTTGGGACTGTGGCTACGGCTCTGGCTGCGGCTCTTACCCCGAGCCAGAGCCGGCAGGAAGCCATCGCGACATTCCTTCCCAGAGACGTCGCTGGCATGCGGGCGACCATCTTCGCCCACGAGCACCAGGCGGCGCGCCACGCCGGCGCGGACAAACGTCGTCTGCCCAAGCACCGTCCACGCAAATCGCGCAAAGAGGTACTCGACAGCCAGCCCTGACAGCGCCTGCGGCGGCACGTTGTGGTACACCGCTGCCAGCTCCTCGCCCGGAAGGCCCGAGAGGACGTGGATCGCCCAGGCGCCCCATTTCGGGACGAGAACGAGCTGGCGGTTGTCAAATGCCTGGTGAAGGTCGGAGCGGAGAAGGAGGGCGTTGCTGGTATCGTTGGTCGCGTTCGACGGGGAGGCCTCCGTGCGCACAGCGTACATGGTCATCTGATTCGCAGCAAACCAGGCGTCTTCCTTTTGCGGTATGAGATGCGCGACTTCGTTACCGAGGACCGACGCCGTGATGCGGCACGACTTGTCGCGGGTGTGGATGGTGTCGCGTGGACGAGACGGGAGCTTGAGCTCGGGCGCATTCCACGTTGGAGGCAGGTTATTGTGCGGGAATGCAAAGTGCTCGAACGAGGGGATCGTCGGATAGGGACCGGCGTCGCCATTGCGAGATGGGACGTGGAAGTAGTAATCGCGGCCGAACAGGAGGTCGTCGGGTGCCAGCGCGATGGGCGTCGCGTCAGGGGCGTTAGATTCAGAGAGAAAGCCATCCCAACGGCAGTTGGCGACGATGGCGCAGGCTATGCGCGCCGTCTCGTGATGAAGGCCGTAATGTAGTTGATTGGAGTTTTCGGTTTTCTGAGGGTCGAGCGCGGTGAGGATGAGCAGAGTGCTCGAGTTTTTCGGGTAACCTGGGTGGTGGAGGAAGACTCGGTAGTCAGACAGGGAGGTGGTTTCGCTCGTCGGAAGGCCGTCGTCTAGGTGCTTTGGAGGCGGCAACTGTTCCCGCAGACGGTATAGGGCCGCCATTTTCTTTTTCTCTTGAGTTGTAGATGAAGATGGAGGTGGATGACGTATTTGCGCGAGCCACTGTGACAGTATTAGTGCCTGACGTAGTGCCTTGCTAGTCGTTGCCACGACAACCTCCTAATCGATAAGACAGGAAGCTGGCACAAACTGAGCCGGCCGTACTAGAGCTCATGTGTGCATGCCGTCAACTGAGAAATGAATCATATGATTGATTTAATAAGGAGTGATGCAAAAGGACGGGAATACAATCGTTGGGTAATTTGCACAGGACATGGCGCGACGGCACAATGCTGCTACACTAGCGAGACGCTATAATAGCTTACCACTTTGCACCTTGTGATCTCAGATGGCAAGATGAAGAGACGAGTGAAACCGTATGGCGCAGATAGGAACGCATAAATGTGGCCAAGGGACTCGGTCACCAGTCCGACCTGCATAGCAGTAAGGACAGTGGCATTATAAAATAATAGAAAGAAAGAAGGCTTTGATCATTTTTCTTAGTAATAATGATGATATGACTGCTGGGAGGCAATCGCGGCTCATTTCAGAGTAGGACTACGCTATGCACCACAAAAAAGGGGCAGCATCATAAAGGCTATACAGGAGGACCGTACAGGTCAGGGTTGGCAGGAAAGAGGAAAGCGACTTGAAGCACCTCCACCCTCGCTCAAAGACAAGGTCTGAGTGGTGGCTGGTTTTGTATCTGCTGGTTATGTGCTGGCGTTGGCTAAGAGAAAGATGACCGACAAAGACACCAGGTAAAAAAAGCGACGCAAACAGTTTAGATCCAGTACCGGCAACAGCTCAGGTGTAAGCAATGTTTAGCTAGAGCGTGCCTACCTTATCTATCCCTATCCCTATCCCTATCCTTATCTATATCCGACGACGCTTTCGATGGGGGGCCAATCGCGATTGTTTTAATAGTACCAAAAGTTTTGACAGGAAAAAAAAATATATTATTCCGTCGGTCCGGCGTGTTATTGCGAGCCGAACTTTTCATCTGTATTCTACGACTGAGAGTAGCTTGTAACGATCTCATCCTCGGAACAGGGCGGCCGTACACTGCAACCCCTGAAGCTTTTCAAGACAAGTCTCAGCCAGTCAGATGCCAGACATTACCAGTGAGGTGTACATATAAGGCCAGTCGGGCACTAATCGAGAAAGGGGTCGTTCTCCGCCTTTTAGCGGATCGGGGTTCCGCGGGCTGGGCATCACCCTATTGTGTTGTCTGATTGGCTGCCTGCAGATTTGGGATGCGTCTTGTGGGGGAAACGGGGCGCGTTCCCGAAATGATCTGAGCAGGGGTAGTCGTGGGCTAGTGATTGGGTAAGAAGCGGCAACGGGGCGCGTTCCAAGAGGCAACCAGGTAGAGGAAAGAAGTTGTATTACTACAACGCCAGGATGTTATTACAACGCCAGGGTGGAAGGCTTGGTAGCTAAAGCACAGGCGTGCAGGAAATCATACTGCCAAAACTGACCTAAAGAATTAAGATACGGGGGGACTAGAGATCAAAAAGTCGGCTCAGCCCTCCATGTCGTATGCATGTATCAGCTCAATGTATCGGCTCGTGGCTGCTTGCCATTGGGCAGATGCTAAAACAACGCAACACTGCATGTCTACCAAGTATGGAGGCAGGTCGAGGTGGAGACCATGACCACGGCCTTACTCGAACGATGAAGAATAATATCTGTCGTGCGTGGACTGCTGGCTAGATTCGACTGCGGCGAGGTGGGCCACTCGCTGGAGAGGTCACATTGACTTGCTGAAGATGGATGAAGCAATTGAGGCACTCTGCGAGTCGCTTGTTAGCGACTCGCTGAGAGTGCGGTTCTTACACCATGAGAGCCATGTTCGCCTGAGGGAATGCGACATGGAGGAGTTTGTTGGAGTGAGGAGGGATAGAGCTGACTTGGCGGAGATGGAGCTCCTTGATTGGTTTGGTAGGATCAAGGACGATGGATTCGAGTACTTTTTGTCCTCCCATATGGCGAGCTTCCAGGCTGGCGATCAGAACGGAGGTGATGTCTTGACGATGAGAAGATAGATACTGTGTTGGGTAGAGGGGCATGTGGTGGAGGACTGAGTACGCGGGCAGGACCCACTGGCTTTTTGCTACTAGGATGTTGTATAAATAGTTGATACGCTTCCTATCTATGGAGAAGGGAGGCATGCTATTTTACTC
>JAPFSE010000037.1:0-14654 GCA_030777785.1 Beauveria caledonica | reverse complement strand
ACCTCGTCATGCGGGACGTGAGGGCGCATTGTCCACCGTGAGGTTGCTTTTTCAGTTTCATTCTCTGGAGTAACTTGTAACATTTAGTCAGATAGCTTTGATAAATAATAAGGGTCTTATACCTAGTTGTGTTTCTGGAGAGATGCTGCCCTCCGGGGTAGTAGCAACACCATTTTTGTTTGTGGGCGGATCGGTGAGCGAAGCATTCAACAGTTCACTACGGATCTTGCTGTCTTTGTCCGTGATATCTAAGTTAGGCAACTCAGACGGTAGGGTATGTAACTGGATAGCATGTTTGACGACATCATATTGTGCGCCGGCGGCTTCGTTTTCCTTTTGGGGGGTATCTTGTATTAGTTAGCTAAGTAACCTAGGCAAGGTGGAGGGTAACATACTTGGTGGTCCTTCGCTGGCGCTACCCGCAGGCGAAATGGCGCGTTTGGCGTGATCGTAGACTTGTTCGCCTGCGGCAGGACGCGTAGTACCACCCACACTGCACTATAGTTAGCATGAAGCTCCGGAGCTGGTTTTTGAGGAAATGGGTTTACATATTCGCCCTATAAGAGTTAGGTATTTCACCGTAGGTCCGTGTAACGCCGGCGGTTGTATGCACTGCAGCATCGAAGACCGAAAGCCTACCAACGTGTGAGCAAACAGTTATTGTTGAACTAGAGGTATATGCCTCTGCTTACTTTTTCTGAGGTTGCATCATTTTCTAGAAGGTAGCCGTGCAGTGCTTGAGGTTGAATTGGCGTATTGTAGGCCACGCAAAGAAGCGGAAGGGTAATCCAGGGACATGTCCAGGAAGCACCCTTTAAGTAGACGAACCTTACATAGACAGCGAAGGGGAGAACTTGTTCGCCTATGATGCAGCGCAAGCTATTCCTGCATGAGAAACGATATCACATTCTACCTTCATTTGGCGGTCATGAATCAAGAGATCTGCATGCAAAAGCTGGCAATGCCGCGTCTAGCAAAACATTCCTGCAAGCGGAATCACATCCCGTGGAAGACCGCATGCTACCAAATTGCGAAAGAGAGGCACAAGAATTGACGAGGCTGCGAAGGGCTATTGAAAAGCGGATACCCCCACACAAATCCCCTCTGAAACTTTTCTCCTCTTAAAGCACCTCTGACTGGAAAAGCGCACCTACAACTCCGCGGTTAAAATTTCCTAGAAAATTTGAGCTCCCGAGTGCCGTGAAACAGCGCTGGCAATCCCTGTACAAATTTCCCCAAGCATCAATCTGGACTTGCACGGGAAGAGCCAGTGACAGTGACGCTTCAGACAACCCAGATTACATAAACCTAACTTTTCAAAATCTGGGTTTTTCAAAACCAGAGTCCGACACCTAGGGGGACAACTTTTAAGGTAGCTACTCCACTTTAGGGGTCACGTGAACGACTGATCTTCTGCAACCTGACTTCTTGCAACCTGACTTCTTGCAACCTGACTTCTTGCAACCTGACTTCTTGCAACCTGACTTCTTGCAACCTGGCTTCGTGCAACCTAGCTTTCTACAATCTGGCTTTCTGTAGCCAGTGTCTCAGTCATCTGTTGCCATGGGTTTCGGCCTTGATATCTTTGCATCTCCAGAGACTTTGAGTGCAGTGAAACATCATCGAGATTTGCTAAACGCTCAAATAACAATTCTAGAGGGCCTCGAACACGGGAAAGCCCGCTTAACCGCAGCCCAGCAAAATGGAAGAGCTGTGGATTCGAATCTGTTGGGAAAGTGCCGCGCATTTGTCGACTACGTTAACGGTAAAGGCCGTGAAAACACATTTTGCTCAGAAGTCAGAAAGTTGACTTTGGACGAATTAGCTCTATGCGCTATCAGCCTGGGGGAGAGAATACTCAAGTCTACCGCCACATACTTCCGAGCTCACAATATACGGACGTATGTGCGATCCACAAATGTCAGCTGTCTCGCACAAGTCGAGATTTTGCAACGATTGCGTTATCTTGCATCGAAAGACGCGAATACAGCATTTTGTCAGATTCTTTGTCACTTAGACAATACCGGGATTGGCAATACAGAAATTCAGCATATGCTGGAAGCCAAACCAGACACCAGTCACAGGTATACCGGCTATGAGTACGACGGAACACACTGGACTAATGCTGAAAACGTTTTTACTCCGCGGGTTGTGACGGCGGCGCACCTCGTCAACCAACGTTTACTCCATCGGCGGGCGACGGATTGTATACAGGGAATATGGCCAGAAGACCGACATAGTGACGCAGTTATCTGGGTGGATCTTGCACTACTCAAAGTCTTGCCATTTTTAGAGCAGTCCGGACCAATCGATATGACAGCTATTCGGGAGCTGTTTGGAGATAGAGCCACAAATGCGGTCGAAGAAAGTGTTTTGAGAAAGTGGGAAAAAAGACAAGGACAGCAGAGCACAACAGAGTGTGTACAAGTATCCTTGATCGCGCGCTTTCAACTCAGAGTGGGATATGATATAGATATAGCAGCTAATTTATTCGGGTAATGGTGAAAAACCCCTTATAAATGGTTGCCGATAATCCAGCTGATAATTTCATCGCCCCATTGCTATCCCTCGTTTCCCATATTCGCTTGTTCTCAGCATTGTAGAAAACTACCCGGCCGCAGCCTCTGCAAAGCAGTTCTTGGTCATAATCTCGCAATGGTGTTTCGTAAAGCGCCGTAAAATTTTGTTTCTCGAGGCCTTTTAACTTCTCGTCGCTGGGATCAAGAGTTTTCCATTCCCTTTCCTGTGTCTCCTATTAGTAAGTGTGCACAACTTTGACACCATCTAACTTACCAAGCTCTCCGCCGTAACGTCCATGGTGTGGCGGCTTTGAAGTCGTCTCTGCTTTTCAGCGCCGTCGATATTTAAAGTCGATGCGATAGTCATGCGCCGACAGATCAACACGGTTTATATCAGCTACACCTCAGCGAACGTCGAGACTACGATTGCTTCTTAGTTCCGAGGCAGAAATTCGTACACCTGACACGTGGGGCAGGTAACACGTGAACTTTCTGTTGATGGGCAGCGGGTCGGGCACCATGGGCCAGATTACTGCTGCCCAAAAGATTTACCGTTCTTGCACCAAGCTACGTTACCTTACGGCAGCTGAGATTGAAAAGCTGAACTTGACCCAGATGTTTTCCCAATTGTTACCAGATCTAATGTGTAATTTGTCAAGATTATAAGTGGATGACGACGTTTTCCGTCGCCTGGGTCTTTGAAACGCCCTCGGTGTGGACTGCCTGCCAGGGCAGCCCCGCGGGCTTCCATCGCAAATAGGGGGGTTGTGATTAGTCATGCCCTCATGACGCGACGTACCACTCCGACCGCCGCTAGGTACTCTTGGCCGGAGGATCGATTG
This sequence comes from Beauveria caledonica, assembly GCA_030777785.1. Taxonomy (NCBI): domain Eukaryota; kingdom Fungi; phylum Ascomycota; class Sordariomycetes; order Hypocreales; family Cordycipitaceae; genus Beauveria; species Beauveria caledonica. The sequence continues at coordinate 11,293 of JAPFSE010000037.1, read as the reverse complement.
ACAGACCGCTCGGAGCCAACATGACAATTTTGGCCATCGATAGTCGAGCTGCGCTGTAATACGAAATGAATTTCGGGGAGTTGGAAAGTCTGCGGAAGCGCCTGGAAGAGGAGGAACGGCTACGAAAACAAGCCGAGCAACGACGCGACGAAGTCGAGCAACAACGCGACGCAGCTGAACATCAACTGAGGCTTCAGACCCAGCAGACTCAGAACACAACGCTGTTAGAGTTCCTTGATGCGTGCCACCAACATCTATTTCTTGGTCTAGATGTCCAGGAAGACAAAGAATCCTCAACAAAAGGTGACCCCGCGAACGCCGAACAGAAACTCCGCCCAGATCACATCCGCGAATGGACAAATTTCCCACGGGAGCAAGCTAAGATATGGAAGGCGCTGATGGATGCTGACTTCGTCAGCGAGCGCCACTTTACACCTCTGTTGGTGTTGGAGGACAACGGCAAAGACCTACGACAGCGGAGTTTAAGCTCGGAGCTTGACCTAGGATACTTCGAACGGCAAACAGTTGAGACGCGTGTTGCGTCAGTCATTAAACAGCTGCACAAATACACTCCACTTCGCGAAACATTTCAACTGAAGGGAGACGTTGCATTCGAAAACCATGCGAATACGCTGACGGACGAGAGAATACTTGTGACAGATATGAGCTCTTTGAGTCTGAAGACAGCCCCTCTACGGAGATCTGGACGACTTGCCGCGAAATCGGGAGGGACGGTATCCCTCTCTGCAACAACCCGCCAAGAAAGCCATCAGAAGCCCCGGCAGCAAAGGCTCGCGCGACCAAAGGCGGATCAGTTCTGCGTCTACAACAAAGGGAGCTCCGTGCGGATACCTGCTTTCATCGTGGAATATAAGGCGCCTCATAAGCTTTCTCTAGCGCACATCAAGGCCGGCCTCGTGGACATGGACCTTGATGATATAGTCCGCCTCCAAGAAAATGAGACCCCCTTGATCATATGCCGGCGCGTCGTTGCAGCGGTCATCACTCAGGCATATTCGTACATGGTCACGGGCGGTATTCCATTCAGCTACATTTGTACTGGAGAAGCATTCATATACATTTACGTGAAGCGTGATGAGCCGGAGAACGCATACTACTATCTCTCGGTCCCAAAAGAAGATGTTGGCGAGTCTACCGGCTGGACAGCCGATCTTGATGGTGATAACCGCTTGCACCTCACTGCTTTGGGCCAAGTTTTGGCGTTTACTCTTCGTGCGCTGCAAACCACCCCACGGGACAGTGGTTGGATCAAGTGGGCGGAAGCGAAATTAAACAGATGGGAGATGGTATACGATGATATTCTCGGCGAGATTGAAGAAAAAGACATCCCAGCTTCCGATTTCAAGCCAAGTACTCGGAGCCGAGATAGATATTTGCGCATGTCTCCGGTGAAGACAAGGGCAAGAGCCGTTCTAGCCAGCGCGGCTTCTTGTGACCCTTTGCAGCACATCACACCATCGGACGATGATGAAAATTCAGACGAGGGGTTCGACCCCAACACACCGAGCCGCAGTCCACGAGAGCTACGAGCTGCCAACTCTTCGAGTCGCCGGGCTGCCACTGAAGCTTCGAGAGATACAGGCACCAGAGGCACAGTCCGGGAGTACTGCACACAACATTGTTTGCAGGGCTTGAGAACGCAAGCTCCACTAGATCCGACTTGTCCCAATGTATCAGTTCATGGCGTCGATCGGCATCCATTTAACCCAGCCGCGCTCATTCGTCGATTATCCGAGCAATTCTGTCCGCAGGACTTGCATCCAGACACGCAGCTAGGGTGCAAATCACTTCACACGCATGGAACTCGCGGTGCTTTATTTAAAGTGACCTTGCTCTCCCACGGATACACATTTGTTGGTAAAGGCGTGCCCGCAGAATTTGTTGGCGATTCGAAGCATGAAGAATCCATATACGCTCATCTGGCCGAGATCCAGGGTCTACACGTACCCGTGGTGTTAGGGGGGCTGGATGTCCCCTCTCTTTATTACGATGGCATCGTGCAAATTGTGCGTATTGTGCTTATGAGTTATGCTGGGGCTCCAATTGCGAGAGCTATTGCGCAATGGCCTGGACACCGTGATCGTCTGATCCGCAAGGCTGAGATCTCATTGCGAGCTGTGCAGAGGTGTGGGGTACTACACTCGGACCCATTACCTGATAATATCTTGCGAAATAGCAGAAATGATCAGGTAATGCTGATTGATTTTGAGAGAGCAGCTGTCCCGGAACAGCGAACGCCGCTATTGCCGATGTCGTCGAATCGGAAGCGCAAGCGAATTAACCAATCCGCTAAAAGCCAACAGGATTCAGTTGCTTTTGATCGCGAAGTTCGGAAGTTGCGAAATTGCCTGTTTTAATGTGCCAATATGCTCATGCCGAATGAATGAACAGACCAGTTTTATTTCTTATGAAGTACTTGACAATTACCCTATACCTCTTGCGGTTCCTATCACTATTTCGAGTATCGCATTCAAGCGTGGCGCGAATTATAATCCAAACCGAGTATATATATCACAGTATAGGTAAATCAAGGAATTTAGGCTGACCAATTTGATACGATTCATGTTTATAATATGCTTGTATTCGTACACACTGCCACATGCACATAGTTGCCGGCCGATGCACTACGAGGCCTCGAACTGCCAACCCATGCATCGAATGCATGATTCAGCTTCAATAGCACAAATTTGAGTATCAACAATGAGGAACCTCGAGAACCCCGACTCTGTTGCACCACAGCCTTCAGCGTGATTAGTCATGGTGCGCCGCTTATGGCTAAGTCCGAAGCACGGTCATTAACCGCCTGCATCTCACTGCTTTGGGTCAAGTCTCAGCGTTTAACTCTCGCTGCATCCCAACGGTTTAATCAAGGGCTAGACAATGACCAAAGCTTCTTGGTTCAATCTATTCGATACCTCAGGCGCGCCAAGATGCCACTCTGGTGACAACAAAAGCCTACACTCCCCATTATCACTATGCTGCGTGCTAAGTACGTCAGTGCCAAGTGTTCACACAGCGGAATTGTTCATGGGCAGATAACGTGCTCTTTTGGGATTAAGGCACTTAGCTGCCCCCGGCGGCGGATATACTCGGTGAGTATCGGCTCGAGTCTAGACTCCACCCCGACCTTCTCGCCACCACTGGATCGCCACTTATAAAATCACTACCAGCTGAATCTCCACCCGCAGACATGAATCTCAACACCAGCCGATGACAGTATGATATTTAACTAGAATTTGAGACATGAGGCTGATGTGCTGGATATGGAAGCTTCCAAGCGAATTGTATTATAGACGGATGCGCTATTTCCAGTCGATGCACGCAGGATTTTGCCCCATGATGAAATCTCAATCACGAAGCCCTTTTTTTTTTTTAGTCCGCTGCGAGGTTCCACAGCGAGAAGCACTCCTCCCATCAACCGAACAACAAAGTGCTTCGAGGCCGCGCAATCGCGCTGGAATAGCTTGTTTCCAGGGACGGTACCAATTTGCAATAGTTCGTAGGGTAAGCGCACCCATTCTTCATAGCGGCGGAGATACTTCGTCGTGATAAAAACCTTCTAGATAGGACCCGCTGTGTACCTGTACAGAGACGGGCCGTTACTGGACACAAAGAATCGTGTGGCACCAAGCACCTCTGGCCCCACTTGAATTCGTTTCGCGCCGGACTTCGCAGGTCAAGTGCCCCCACTGCAACGCCTTCGCAGCCTTATTGCAATTCCTGACCCAACACGCAACAGGGCAAGTTTGATGACATTTCTTGGCATGTACCACTACAGCAGACGACAGCGCCGAGATCGCGCTGGACTTGAACTCGCAAAGGGGGGCAAGAGTGAAGCAAAGCGACGCTGAAGGATGCATAGCTTGTGGTTAGGTTGTGACAGCAGGCGCAAAAGGAGAGATTTAGCCGACTCCGAGCGCGGAAATGAAGGCCCACGAATGTGCTATTTTGTCCGGGTGCTAGCGCGCCATCCATGCCATTACTCGGAGGGTGTTGCCCAACGCAACAGTAGCTTTGAATAGGCATGGCTCCTCCCCCAGTCTCGGCCAACAAAACGGTCCAACGGCTGTCAAGTGGCGCACCCGGCAGGGGTGATCCGCGCTGCGGTTCGGGAGGCCCTTTTGCATCTGACCCAATGCTTTGACGTTAGGCCCCCCTCTGCCGCCGTGATCACCTGCTTGAAATGTGCTCCTCGCTCTACCAGCTACCCTTCCTTCTCTTTCCTTTTCTCGTCGACGTGGAACTTCGAAGTACGAGAGCTCGTCACCATGGGTAGGTGGGAAGCAAAACTCTTTAAGGCTTTGTGTCGTCGTAGAAAGCTGTTGAAAGTAGTCTCGAAGATACGAGGTGAGTAAATGATCAATACAGGCATGATGCAGGAGCTAAAAATTGCTAGATGTAAGAACAGAAAAACTGCGGCACCAGGCTCGCCTATTACAACGCGGTCAACCGACGCCGCGCAAGGCTCGCCGATTACAACTCAATCACCCGACGCGGCGCACCATCAGCGACGTAGAGGTTTGGGAAAAGGCAGTGCTCGCAGAAAAGCGCAACCCGGCGCTATTCAATGATGACAGCAATGCGGTCCTGGAAGTGCTGAGACGGGAGTTGCGACTGGAGGATCAGTTCCCCATCGGTCAGATGGCAAATTTGTGGATCGAGGGCTCGTGGCGAACAACACTGACTCGATGGAGCGAGACGGCGATCGGACGAGACAACTTCGACATTGGGAAATTCTCGCACATGTTAAGCCTGAGGGCTGACAAGGTAAAGTGGCAAGCCATCCAATCACGAAGCAAGACACGCGGCTGACTGGCGCCAGTTCTGGCTGGGATGCATGGAATCCGTGCTCAATACTCTCGATGCGCTGCCGCACAATCTGGGCAGGCGGATCGAGATCGAAGATTGGAACGCATTGATGCGCGAGATGCCCGGCCTGAACAAGAAAGAACGAACTTCTTTCTTCTTCCCGCGGCAAGTCGTAGGCCATGAGCAAAGTACACTTCAGCGACGACCACAGTTCCTCCCGAGTTTCGACAACAAAGAGTACATGGCTATCTTGGATTATCTACAGACTGGTGAGCTACTACAGTTCTCGGATGTCCAATGGTTGCTCCAGACTACCTCGGAAGAAGCCACAACCATGGCGCGTGTTTTAGAGCATGTTGTGGACTGGTTTGACGAGACCTCAAGTTCTACCAGGCAGCAGCAAGGAAACATGAACGCCCAGATTCGCGACGGTCTGCGACCAGTACTCGAGAGGTTTTACGAATGTGAAGGACTTAGCGCGTCCCGTTTCGAAGATGAAATCGAGAGGCATAGCCAAGAGATTGAGTCGTCAGTGATGGGCTCTGTACGGCAGAATATGAACTTTTTTCACAGCTCATATGGTCAAGAAACGCTTCGGAGACGACTAGAAGACGATCGAGCAGAATATTGTATTCGATTTACTGAACCTGCGTGGGGCGCGGTCCTGTCAGTGGTGGAGGATCTTTTTCTGAAAGCTTGCCCCTGCCCGTGGCGAGGCAATCTCGGGGAAACGGGTATCAGAACCAGAGTAGGAAAGATGAGGCAGGAGGTGCAGAAATTCATACCTGAGGTTCTGGGCAGGTTCTTTGATGTTAACGAGCCCCAACGCCGTAGGGCCAACGTGCAAGGGCTAGTGGGAAGCGTGGATGAATTGATCAGGCAGTGGGTTAAGCGAATGGAAGACGGCGAAGATGGGGAAGATGAGGTTTCAAAAGAGATTCCGGAAACTGTGCGAGCGGAGAATGTGGTTGGTGTATCATCCGGCCAGAAGGCCATCGACGACCGGAACAAGGTCAGTGCGCAGGCGGCCGCGCCAGTGGAAGATACTCGACAGAGCATAATAGGAGTCAAAGCATCGTGGGGAACCGGGGCAGCACCACCACTACCCTCAGAAACACCAGAAGAGAAGCAGACGCAGTTGGCACAGCCGCGGATTGCACACCAAGAAGTACAGCTGCCATTTCAGCAGCATGGGCCAAACCAGCAGCAGGTTGCCCGCGCAGTACAGCCGTCTGAGGGGCCAGCATCGTGTCGACAGAACAGCGTCCAGCAACGCTGGCACCAACCCCCCCCCCCAACCGCTTCAGCAGCCACCACACTCATACCAGCAGGGCACAGTGGACCAACAAGGCTGGAGGCAACTGCAACCTGCGCAAAGGGGACAACCCTGTCCACGGATTTGGGCACCAACTCCGCAGCAAACGGCATTCTTAAGACAGCAACAGATAAATCGTTTCTGGCTTTGGTACCGGTACGTAGACTAGTTAGAACGGGTTTAGTGATGTACTAGTGCATATTTTCTACATAGGAAAAGACAAAGACCATTTCCAACCATATCGTGGCGCAGATGGGGACAAGAAATATAAAGAATACTGATTTGTCTTTATTCTGTTCTTGCCCGTCCGTAGCTTTCGAGCATCTTGAGCAAGAACATATCATGCGTGATTTGCAACGTGTCCAAGAGAAGATTAGGAGCCAGAAGAGTTCGTTGCCTGCCAGGACACCTGTAATACCGATAAAAATCGACTTGTCGAAATCAGTATGTACTATAGATACGACGTATCATTTTCAAGGGCCGATATTGCATGTAACGAGCAGCGAACGAGCTGCTGGGAACTCGAGGGTTCGAGCCTCGCGAAATCCAAGCTGGCGCAGGGAAAGACCGATTAGGGCCCACGCTATAGAATCTTCAGTGCAGCAATTTCGCCTAAGTCTGGGCTTAGCGGGGGGTAGTGCGCCGTCTAGTGACATTCATAACTAGGTCGCAATCATGTGACAGTATGTGCAGATTAATCTTTACTTGATACGAAGACTTTGCATTGCTTCGCCTACCGGTGTAGCAGTCGAAGCAATCAGAAAGAGAAGCGGTAAGAAAAAAAGCACCGATTTCGTTTAGACTCAGGTCCATGAACGCGTACCAACCTAAAAAGGCCGAATGTCGTGCTGATGCGGCCGATCACTACACGGATCGTGCCAGGCGATATCTGCGGAGCCTACTTGGCAGGTCCGCCCGCGGGAAAATGGCGCAAACAGGCCCTGCGACATGGGCGATGGAGCCAATGCTCCCTCTGGCTTCAATCACTGGTGGCGGCATATCGGCCACGGATATCATCCAAACAAGCTCCTTCCTGTTTCTCTACATTGCATATTACAAGTTAATATCTCCATTTTAGTCTCATGTGTCTGATTTCTGCTTTCTGCCCGATGCGGGACACAGAACGCTCCTCGTGCTGTTCGTGCCACAGCAGCTCCCAATCCTTAGTGTTCATCGTTATGTTCCCCATCAGATCCTAAAGAGACCGTGGCGTGCTTCCAGCTTCTGGTAATAATTCCACTTCTATCCACGCAATCCATACTCACTTCGCAACTAATATCACTGTTGCCCTTCAGCCAGTTTCGGCCGACTGACGCAGCCTGAAGGCTCTAAGAATCGGCTTCATTTTTCCGTTTGGCCCACTGAAGATTTCCAACCTCTCTTATTGCGTCATTGGCCGCCAGCGGAGCTTCTGTTTGGCCCATAGCGAGAGCATCCCGTCGAGTCCATTCCAGGCGGCCTCGGGCAAGTGGCAGCAAGGCGTCATGCGCGAGAGTCTTGTGCCCGTAGATCTTGCGCATAGCTCGACGTGGCCGATTTTGTAACGGCATGGTATACTGGCGAAGCCGACCTGCGCAGCGTTGCTGAATACGAATCAGACTCGTCGCCGGTGACAAAGCTGACCCGAGGATCATCTACAAGCGGCAGCACACGTCACGATCCCGGGCAGCAAAGCCGCTGACTGGCTTGCGAAAGACGCTGCCGACATGTGCCTGAACCTTCCTCCTAGAATACTGACTGAGACAGCCATCTGTCGCATAGCAAGGACGAAACTGAAGAAGGAACGCGACGTTGACGGCAAGTCTGACGCGTGGACCTCGGTGCATTGAGTTTGCACTTATGCATGCGAGGGCAGCAGGAAGCCTACACCATATCCCTTTCCGCAGAATGCTTCTCCGGCCCGTTAGCTTCACCAAGGGTTCTTTCAGTTTCCATCAACTTCAAGCTTTTGTACAGCGGATGCTGCGCAAGACGCGGCTGTGTGCAGCAAATTCAAGTCGGTGAGGTGCAAGGCTTGAAGAAACGAGAGCCTCAATCTCGTAACCGTGCAGGCGGTGCAGTTGCGATGCAGTCGTCCGTAGCAAACTCCGAATGCCTTCCGTCGGTGAGGACTGACGATGCAGCATCAGCTCTTTTGAAATTTGCGTTAAAAAACACGTCCTGGCATGTCGGTAACTGGCTCATGTGTCGGATGCTTTAACAAACTCACTGGGTGTTCCGAAATGCAAAGCAGAGCTCTGGAAATGGATGCCTCAACAATCGCAGCCGTGGTTTTCGGCACTGTTTCCCTTGCGATCGGGCTCATCGGACTCTACCTCGCCTTCACACAACTACAAGTTTCTCTTCGTCGGTTCTCCTTGCGCAGCATGGTGAGATCGCCCGAGATCAGGGGGATTTGAATACAACTGACGATGAATTTATAGACTATGCGTCGGCAAGTTGAAAGCTACGATCCGGGTGAAGGTCAACAGAGCCACGAGCTGGCGACAACGGCCGATCGAGGAAGGTTTTTGTGAGGGACTGTCAGCATGAGCCCAGCTATCAGATACGAAGCCCGCTCTGCCAATTGCTGAATGCGAAAGTCTCTCAGGATGTTTGGCAGTCGGTACCGAGTCCGAAAATCTGTGTTCGTCATAGCTGAACCTCGCGAGGTGGATTTTCCCATTTGCACCACCTATGAATAAAGTATCGAAGCAGCACGAAAGACAATGCACATACGCCATAATATATTCTGTACAAGTAAAACGAAATGAGTGGCCTCAATAACCCACAATATCTACGAAATTCATGAGTTTGATGATCCGATTGCGGCGGTATCAGCCAATAGGGAGCGATGGAACCCGCACTCTCAGCAGTAGGACCGGCGAAACGTCTTGTCCTTGTGACTTCTAGCGGCTCCATTTCGGTGAGACATTGCAATGAAGGGTTTGGCGGGCTCGTGACATAGGTCGAGCCTAATGGCTTGTTTCCCCGCACACAGCTCACGCGTGAAGTTGGCCATCCCTACAAATACCCAGTAATTATTCTCCCACAAGACAGTTGCTAGTTTCGGAAGCTTACAACTACCTACAAACCACTTGGTTCAAGATGCATACGAATATGACAGTTCTCGATCCCATCGGTGACTTGATCGTAGTCATTCAGGACCCGAACGATCAAGAACTACTGGCGGGCATTGTGCTAAGCCCCCATAACGATCAGGGATCAGGGGCGGGCATTGTTCTTGGCCCCTCTAAGGGGAAGAAAAAGACAAATGCGGCGGAGAGGCGACGAATGCGTCGACGTGGATTGCCCCAGAATCAAAAGCCAGATACCGTGCCAACAGACAGTGCAATTATTCGCGAAGGAGGACCGTCCTCGCCACGACTTGGAGAAAGCGTCAATACTTTTCAGGGGCTCACCCTAGCATACAACGAGGACCAGACAGTTTTCGGCAAAGATTACGCCACCCCATCAATCAATACAGACGGATCGAACGAGCAACAATCTCTTGGCCCGTTGGAACCAGAGAAAGATGACGAACAAAATGCGGCGTGGTTTCGCATATCCAGTAGCCATCTAAGACTGGCATCAGGTCAAGTCCGTCGACGCTCAAGCAGTGCCTACCACGGCACAGTCAAGGATCAATTATCGCTAGAAGATGGGACAACATGTGATGTGTTGCGTACAGAACAATGGGATAGGAACACCTTCCTCATCTTCTTGAATATAGTGCATAGACATAATCGACAAGTGCCCAATTCTGTTAGCATCGACACACTTAGAAAGCTCGCAGTTCTTGTGGACTATTATAAATGTCACAAAAGGTTTAAAGTGTTCGCCACACGTTAGGTTAAAGCATTAAAAGGCGATCTTCCAAATGCGTATAGAGAGACCACCATTTTATGGCTAGCCATATCGTTAGTATTTAAGGAAAAAGATATCTTCAAAAAGATAACGGAAATAGTCCTAAAACACAGCGAAAGTTCATTCAAAGCGGACACGCTGCCGCTACCACAGCAGCTTATTAGTATGTGTGCTTGCCTGTTACTATTCATTCATAAACTTATATTGATATTGTTCAGAAAATCTAGACGGCGAAAGACAGCTAGCAACCAAGAAATTACTTAGATCGGTAAACCGATTACAAGCCGATCTTAAAAAGGGAAAACGAGGTTATAGCGATGCGTGTTGCTACATGTTATTAGGTTCAATCATAAGGGAGCGGAAAAAGCACAAAGTTAGAGATGTTTCGTCGGTTACGCCCTTTAATAGTCGTAGTTTAGAAGCATCAAAGCAGGTGGTGATGGGTTTCCAATCACCGAGTTGGTGGTCGCAGCAGAGCAGTCACCGAAGTTACAGTCACAGCACCCATGGCTATACGCTAGTCAACCTGCTTCGGCCAGAGATTAACGAGATATAGACATCACTTCGTGGGTTTAAGCTTAAAGATTATGTATACGAACATAGCACAGCTACTAAAACGTAAGGGTATTCTGTCGCAATCCGACTCACCCTATACAGTCTAGTCGGTTTTTATACAGCTCAAGATATCAAAAGGCAGCCGGTCGATTTACTGTAGTAGCCGGTGTCTAGCTCATCATTAGATACAAAAATCAGTACTACACGCCTCTTTGAACGACTCTCCCTGTACAGGAAGCACAATTTCCTACTCAGCGGTAGGAGGTATGGCAAGCTTTCACTAGTCTCGTCGAGGTGATAATAGAGCCAAGGAAAATCGGCGGCCAGACGCATCAGGTGGTGGGTGGGCGACGTTAGCCCCTTTATGCCATATGTTGCGGACTGATATTTTTCATAGTAGAAGATTCAGATATAGTATAACAATACTGTCAGCTCCATCCATCCTGTCTTCGTCACGACCTAGAAGGGCATCTATCAGCCGAGTGCTGCAGGCAAGAAGGCAATAACAATAACCAGTTTTCTGCAAAGATGCCTGGCTCGTTCAGCTGAAGCGGGTCGCGCGATTGGGCGGGCGGGCGAAGAATTTCCGCAAGGTCATGCTAATACCTTATAAAGGTAAAGGTAGAGGAGGAGGGAGTAGTATAATACTAGACTAGGAATTTATAAGTATAATAAGTATAAAAGGAGTAATAGTAAGAGTAAAAGTAGAAGCTAAGGTAAATATATTTATAATTACTCTAGGATTAT
>JAPFSE010000036.1:0-30976 GCA_030777785.1 Beauveria caledonica | reverse complement strand
AAACGAGTGCGAGTCCGGGTTAATATAAAAAAAAAATAAGAAAAATAAAAAAATAAATAAAAAAAGAAACAAATCCCATTGGCGCAATTCGCCCCTGACCACTTTGTGGCGGAAAACCACGGTCGGAGAACGGCGGACGGGCAAGGGACCGATCCACTTACACCACCATGACTTTACTTAATTAGTTAGTATTGACAATACATACCACCACGCACCACCACAAGCACCGGTCGCGCCCCAGGTTCCGTTTTTACCATGTGGAGGAGACCAAAGTAGATGATGGAAAACTTGGACCTCTTCATCATCCTCATTACCAAATTTCTTCAGCTTTTTGCCAAAGCCGCTGCCGCAACATCTTGTCTGCTGAGCCTTTTGACTATACCAGAACAGCAAAAGGATTGCATTGCATTGCATTGCCTTGTGGATGCTGTTCGGCAGTTAGCTGCGCAAATCTACCGTCGCCCTGGGGGGGGTTATAAGCGTTCCAATTCCCGATCGCACAACTTTTGCATCCTAGAACTTCCGCCTCGTTGGTTTTGAGAAACCTGTGCCGCTGCGGCGCCGGTGCAGCTCAGGCTTTCCCGCTTTCCCCCTTTGTACAGGAACGGGACCCAATATCACCACGCGACTTACTAACCGTCACCTGGAACGCAACGGGGATTAACTTTACCAAGACTGTGACGGGGCCCAAACTTGTCCCGACGATAGTATACCAGGCATCATGAGCGCCGAATCAGAATCCAAGTACGCGAGCAGTCAGCCCGTCGACGAGGAGCAGGCCAACTCGAGGCGAAGTAGTGTGTCGTCGTCTCTGCCTTCCACCTTTCAGAAATTCCTTCGCTATGGACGGGTTGAAGCGCGCGGCATTGAGCCCATCCCACTGGAGGAGCGCACATCGACCCGGTACTACAACATTGCGACAATCTGGACCTCGGTCAATACAAACATCATCGGAATCACATTCGGCATGCTGGGGCCCTTGGCATACAGCCTCAGTCTCCGGGACTCGGCTCTCGTGATTCTCTTCTTCAATATCCTTTCCTGCATTATTCCCGGATATTTGTCCACTCTGGGTCCGAAAACCGGCCTGCGACAAATGATCCAAGCGCGCTACTCTTTCGGTCGATATCTCGTTTCAATTCCGGTCCTGTTGAATTTGGCGACCATGACTGGCTTTACAGTCATCATCTTCATCACCGGTGGGCAGTGCCTGGCCGCTGCATCCAACGGGTCCATATCCCCCACCGCCGGCATTGTCATCATTGGCATCATTTCATTGATAGTATCGTTTTGTGGCTTCAAGATCTTGCATATTTACGAGACGTACGCCTTTGTCGTTGCTGTCATTGCAATCACAATCACTGCTGGATGTGGTGGCGCAGGTCTCGCGAAACAACATTCGCCTCCCCAGCCAGCGACCGCTGTCAACGTGCTCAACTTTGGCATGATTGTTGCAAGCTATCAGATTCCTTATGCCGGGTTGGCGAGCGACATGTCGACCTATTTCAACCCCAAAGTCTCAACGTAAGTACTGCGAAACTTGGCAACCCCCACGTGTAAGCTAATGTCTTGTCAGATGGCGAGTGTACTGGTATACCTATCTTGGTCTTATGACTCCTACTATCCTCCTTATGACCCTTGGTGCGGCCATCGCTGGTGCCATTCCAAACAATCCAGATTGGCAAGCCCAGTACGACAAGTTTCTGGTCGGCGGTGCTCTATCCGGCATGCTCGCGCCTGTTGGCGACTTTGGCAAATTTGTCCTCGTCATTCTCACCCTCACCCTCCTCGGCAACACCTGCGGCACATTTTACAGCGTCACGCTGAATTTCCAGACTCTGCTTCCATGGCTCCTCCGGGTGCCGCGCTATGTGTTTGCTCTTCTTATCACCGTCATCGTTGTGGTTGTCTCAATCTTTGCCGTCGACAACTTCTTTGAAAGCATAGAAAATGTGGTCTCGCTCATCGGGTACTGGTCCTCACAATTTTGCGCCATTGTCATTGTTGAAGACGTCGTCTTTCGCCGCCGCAATCCCGAGGCCTACGACCATTCCGCCTGGTGCGACCCGAAAAGGCTACCACTTGGCATTGCTGCCGTGAGCGCGGGAATGTTGGCCTGGGGTCTTATTGTGCCCGCCATGAACCAGGCGTACTTTATTGGGCCCATTGCAAAACACACAGGCGACATTGGCTTCGAGCTCGCATTTTTCTGCAGTGGTTTGTTGTATATACCTCTGCGATATACCGAAAAGCGTCTGTCTGGGAGATGATGACTCTCAAGCGATATGCAGCGTACAGAAAGCGCGTGTATCACCAATTTTGTATATATTGTAAAAAAGGGAAAGAGTTGCGCTTGCTGTACATAGCTGAAGCGGACCCATCTGCATATATAGTTTGGCTTGGACTAGGAATTATTCAGTTCCGAGGGCGGCAAGCACTCCCCTCAGGCGGCTATAAGTTAAATTTGCTGCCTTGTTTGACATGTACGGCCATAGCCGAGTGAAAAATCTGGATCCCGTCAAGATCTTTCCCACAGTCTAATGCCTCTCGAAATTGGGCAACCATTGCTGGTTTTTCGGTGTAGTGTGCCTCTGTTTTTTGTGGCATTTCGACCGACTGCCCCACCGCTTGGCCACCGTTTGGGCTTGCTAAAATTCTGTCGCTGCCATAATAAACGGAGACAAAACGGTAATCTCCATCATTAAATTTAAGAAGCCGACGTCGCTCTGAGGTGTCTATCACCACCCTCTACTCCTCTAATTTCACACCTGGCTGGCCAAGGACTCAAGCACACCGGGGAGGCTGCTTACGTCTCAGGGTCATAAATTTACCTCCGCCCGAAGCCACATAGTCAGCTGCATGTCGCTGCTGACGTAGCAAGAATCCGGTAAGAAAACGATAGTTCTAGAGTCCGTCATCTACTACCCCGTAGGCTAATATACGCAGCAATTGTGTCCGTAACACGACCTAATATACTGTTTCACCGCATTACAGTTATCTAGGCATCTTTAGAATGCCTTCGCCATCACACGTGGAATCAAGTCGTGAATGCATCACGTATGCCAGAGATACGGCTGACCTGGCCGCCCAATCCAAGGCTTGACACCTCTTCCGACGCCTCCTTCGCAAATGACCTGGTCACCAGAAACAGCTCCCAGGGATACATGATCAAAGTGCTTGGTGAGCCAATCATCAATAAGGCAGGGAAGCAGGATGCAGTCACAAGCCATAACGGAAGCTGATTTGCCCTCACAAAGCCTCCTGGCTGATAGCCCCATAAAGCCACCGTCAGGCAAGAAATTCACAGTGTTTCCCGCAAACTGGCCTTACCAGAGCACCCCGCCTCGAGACAGGCTCGCACTAATCCCTCTAAGAACGGTGGCCTGGTGCCGTTAGAAGCGGTGAATTCGGCGGTGACGATGAGCGACGGCGGCATCGTACCGTGCCACCTTGTACGCTGCATGCGATCCGGAGGCGTTGCATCCACGTCGATGATGCTTTCAGGCCCGCCGGAGCTGACCTACACGCCCCAACTAATGTCTTATATACCATGAGAACTTTACGACTCCCATCACCGAGGAGCCTTAGTGGACTGACGGTCAAGTCTTGATACTGCCCTCCAAAAGGCGTTTGCGAGGTAACTACTATTTTGCTGAACAAACGGAGAAGGACCAAGTAATCCAGCTAACTGACAATACACCAGTTAGGACGTGATCCCTGAGTGGCCCTCCACGTGTCCTGGGATGGCGATAAAAATCCTCCTTTAGATGACTGAGGAAGGTTCTATTCGGGGCCGAATCCTTATAATTTTCTGATTAAGAATTGCTTTACTTTTCGGTAGAATTGACACGCACCCAAACTGCAGCACGCACACTCTCCTGGTCTCACAGAGGCCCTCTGAAGGCAGAAAGTCAAGGAATTTGTTAGCAACAAGGACTGGAGGCACCTACGACGAGGACGGTGGCAGAGTAGACGCTTCAAAGCTTGGTCAGGCTTCAGCCATCCACACACAAGGAGGAAGAGCCGGAACTCGCTCAAAACGATAGGAAACTCATTCGCCGACGAATGATTATCCATCACCGCCTGTGTGTAGCCTCCAAATGCGGCCGCGCCATGCACGCGGGTATATTAAGGCCCTTTGCCTCTCCCTCAGAAGAGTGGCTATTTCTCCTTTCATCCCCGGACATTGTTTTAGGCATTCGTGGATCCTTAAGACATTCCTCACGCTAAGCCTCGCACCAACGCTCACGCACACGATAGCCCTCACACTCACGACAACCCTCACACTATCCTATCATATCGCTTTATTACAGGTACGGGGAACAGGGATGGGAATACGACATTCGAGACTCACCGAACCGTACCGGCTTCCACCTGAGCTGTGGGTTGAAATTTGTGGCCAACTTTCGGATCGCGACGTGTGCTCCTTAAGCCGCACAGGACGTGAAAAGCACGCATTGCTTCAGAAATACCTCTTCTGCTTCCTGTTTGCCATATCTGGCTACTGCAGGGGACCTAGAGCTCATTCAGTCATTATCGGTCTATAAAAACTTCAGAACAAACGCGCGAGACGAAGCGGGGGACCCGCCTTGATGTGTGCCATTCATAGAGCCGATGACAAGCTTGCTAACGCGTTGGTTAACATTGATGCCAGTAGCGACCACCTGAACTCTCAAAACGCCCGCCGTAGCTCGCGGCCTCTTACACTGGCTGCAGCAAAGGGGCGCACAGAAGTCGTCCGAAAACTACTTCAGGATAGCAATGTCCTAGTCAACGGCCTGAGGGGTATGGACCGCGGCAAGCCTCTATTCAAAGCCTGCCATCCGGAAAAAGAAGAAATTATGAAGGTGCGTCTTGCACACGACGACATTGGTGTCAACATATCGGGACCGACGGGGACGAACGGTGTTAGATGTTGCTGCCTATTACGGTTCTGCGTCTATTACAGAACTCTTGCTTACTGATGGAAGAGTTTCGATTCCTCTGAATTGGCATCGCTTTCGCTAGCTGTGGCAAAGGGACGATTTGATGTAATCGAAGTGATGCACCCTCATGGCATTTACCTAAGTGCCTCTGATGCCGAGCTGGCCAATTGGCTTGGCGGGTTTTGCACCTCAAGATTCGCCCCTGGAGAACACGGCCGGCCAAAGGTTACACTATTGAAGATGTGATGCTATAAGGGCAGGGGGGAGCAAAAGGAATCCTATTATAATAGATGATTACCTAGCCAACTTAAAATTCGTTTTGGGTCTTTCTTAATCCACTTTTAAGCCTAACTGATTAGAGGCTCTTGAATTCCTCTTAGCCTAGAGCTAATATCCCGCATTCAGCCCCATTTGCCATGAGTAAATCATAGGTCGTAACATGTTCGTTCTTAAGTGCATAGAAAAGGGCCGTCTTGCCCTCTCTGGTAGGTATATCCACATCTGCGCCATGTTCAAGGAGTGCTTGAACAAAGAGTCTGTGACCTCTCGCGGCTGCACGATGAAGCGGCATAAAACCCAGTTCGCAGATAGCGTTGACATTGGCGGCATCACCCTGGCAAAGAACAGGCACCATGCAAGCATGCGCGTGGTCAGCAGCAATATGAAGGGGAGTATTTCCAAGGTTACACTTGTCGCCCGCACTTGCGCCGAGCGAGATCAGTGTGGCTGCCACAATCGGGTGACCAAACTTGGCCGCTATATGAAGCGGGGTCATACCATTGGCGCATCGCGAATGGATAGATACCCCTCGACCAAGCAGCAGATTCACAACGTCTATATTCCCACACTCGACAGCTGTATGCAACACACTGAATCCCATAGTGTTGATAGCGCAGACGTCGCAGCCTAGATTAATCAATTGCTCGGCAATGTGCAATTGACCCCGCCGAACGGCATGGAAAAGTGGCACAGCCCCAGAATCATCTTTGGTGTTGATGACCGCTCCATGCTCGACAAGAAGTCTGGGTGCTTTGCTGGATAGCCCACTTGCAGCCCAATGTAGCGGCGTTCCGCCGTGAGGGTCTCTGGCGTTTGGGTCTGAGCCATGACGAAGCAGCACATTCAGTATGTCAGTGTTCGCTTTAGACGCAGCGTGGTGGATTGCAGCTATTCCTCTCGCGCCTGGGCTTACATTAACTTGTGAGCCATTTTTCAGTAACAGGAGTAGGAGCTCCATATTGCAGTTGTCAGCAGCGGCAGCAAGCATGTTAAAACTGTCAACAGCTTGGATGTTAACTGCAGATAGAACTGACTCAACAATATCTGTAAGGTTGCTCTTCGCGGCGTTCAGGCATAATATACCTTTACCAGTCTCATCCAGATGCGGCTGGCAAGCAAGCAGCATATTGAGGAAGTCCATGGTGCGATGATGTCGCCGCGCAGCTGTACCACTATCAAATCGAGACGTACGGTTGAACAACAGGTTTGCCACCTGTATGTTGCTGCGTTCTGAGGCAAATGTGTAAGCCACAAACCCTTCATCGCTTATTTGGTCGGCGTCTGCCCCTCTCTCAAGCAGCGTTTGGACAAAGCTAGGACATCGCCTCTGCGCGGCATACATCAAGGGTGTTATTCCTGAGTAGCTTGCAGATCTGACACTAGCACCAAGATTAAGCAGCTGACAGATCGTTTCGAGACTTCCGTGTTGTGCCGCGCGATGGAGGGCTGTCTCGCCATAGCAGTCTAGCAAGTCAATCTCCGCGTTCCAACATGATAGAGCCGTAATAACTGCATTGCGGCTATGACAGGACGCTAAGTGCAGAGGAGACGAGCCTGCATTATCAAGAGCATTGACAGCCCCCCCGCCGGCCAAAAGCTGAACAACAACGTCAGGATGTCCCGCCATGGCGGCGGATGTCACCGGAGTAAAGCCAAGCAAGCTTGGGGAGTTGATGTCGGCAGTGTGAGGTAAAAGAGCGGCAACGGCGCGAGTTTTATTGTTTATCGCGGCTTCGTGGAGCGGACTCATCCCAAAATCATCAGATTGATCGGGATTCGCGCCGTGCTTAAGCAGTACATCGATGATAGTTGGTCGGTCCATGCGCGCTGCGATGTGGAGAGGAGACGTTCCCCGATAATCAGTCTTGTTGGGATTGGCGTTTGCCTGTAATAGGACTATGCAGGTGCGGATGCCACCGCTTTGGACAGCACAATGGAGTGCAGACTGGCCGTAGTAAGAGCACAGCTCGTTTGCATCAAGCCCACTTTGAAGAAGCAGCTGGATGATGGTAAGGTGCCCGCCACCCGCAGCGAGCATTAAAGGGGTCCGTCCGCAGGCATCAATAACTCCAGATATTGGGGCGTTGGCCTCCAACGATGCTTGAACTGCCGCTTGGGCTATTGTAAAATAGCCATTTAATGCCGCCCAAAGAAGTGCCGCGTGCCCGTTTAGCGCGTCACGGTAAAACAGGCACGACTGGTACTCGTGAAAACTTTTGTGGGATTTGATGAGAGAAGATAAGTCTTTTACCGAAAGGTACGACACGATCATGTGTTTGATCTCAGGAGATAGAAGTAAAAGAGAAGCCATTTTGATTATGGGTGCCACGCCTTCCCTGAAGCATGCCCGTCCACACGGTGGTTTATATTACAGCTAAGGCCAGCCTGTTTAAGGCTCTTTGACATCACTTGGATGCATCCAGGCCATGCCCCACTTGGGCCTGGTTGCTATGAATGGAAATTAGAGGCCGTCTCGGCGCTGGCAACCAGTTCTTTGTCTTCCGGCTTTCTGCTTTGTTTCGGCCCCGCCAGCCCTCCGCTTCCTCCGTCCTCCCCTGCTCTCCCGGCCCCGCCCTCCGTCATGATTATGTTGCCTCTCATTGCTCCCCCGTCATGTTGCCTCTCATTGCTCCCCCGTCATGTTGTCTCTCCTTGCCCCCCGGTCATATTGCCTCTCCTCTTCTTGCTCCCCGGCTTGACCTGTCCACTAGCCTTCCACCCACTAAAGCTAAGCTTGCCACGGCTAGACGCCGACTACTTCCGTTTTCACGTGCCACAAACAAGGCGTAGCAACACTGTTATGCGTGATCATTCAGGTATGGTTAAGCTAAAAGATCCAGGTATTTGGAGCCCCGGTTGATTTGATAACTAAAATCTGTAGGTGGACACTTATGCTATTATAAATAATTTCACCTACTTGCTCGATTACTGTGCGATCAAGCTGTCGATTAAAGTCGATTTTTATTCTCCTGAGATCACTGTCGTTGAGAACATGGCCCTCGATTCTGAAGTTCGGCCCGGTAAATATGATGTCGAAGCCAGACGCTGCCCCCGCGCCTGGAATTTCGTCCTGCAACTCGCTAAATGTCTTGACATGAAACCCGTGTCGTGGCGACCAAGGTGTGTGAAGAATCGTTGGCCCTTGGACGTCCATAACACTGTAGGTAAATATGATAGATCCTAGCGCACTTGGCTGTGATAGCTTCTCAATAACGTCCTGTAGCGGCAGCGGTTGTATTTTAATGCCACGCGATGGAACCTTCAGCGGGGATTGAGTGCCACGGCTAGGATACATTTCATAAATGCAGTTAAAAAATTTCCTAACATTGTTGGTGATCCTGCTTCTGTTAGTAAATGTTAGCTTTTGTAAGATGCTGATAGGCACACCTCTGCCGCTCATAAAGATCTAGGTAGTCATCACTAGACTCCGATCCTGCCCAGTAGAGGTAACCACGCTCATGGTCCTCGAGAAATGAAATCGCAAGCTCTAACGGTGCTGGGTTTATGATTCGTTCATTGCTCGCATTCTGGAATCTCAAGAATTGCAAGACATCATAAATAAAAAGCAAGGACTGGGGGAGACAGAGATCTTGAAAACCAAGACTGCTAAGAAGTTTTCTGAAGCCGTTTATATTAGGCATGGTGTTTTGATGCGATAAGTTCATAGTTGTTGTGAACGGGCATGAACAGGCACATGGCTTAATATAGTGGTTTTTTGGTCAGTCAGTCGCTTCTAATGCACGTCTTAGGAGCTAAAATTAAGAGGGCAGTAATACGCGCCAGCGTGGGCGGGCTGTGATGATGTTGGCGATGGTGCTAAGCAGCACCCCAGTAGCCAGACTGCCAGAAGATCTTTTTATCACTATTCAGAATAAGAGATTATATTTTATTAGGCTACCTAATTTATTCTAACCATAAGCTGGCTCTCTATTCCCGCGAGATTTAAATCGTGTTCACCCTGATACACAAGTGGCCGCTGCTCTGGCTGTGGAATGATGTCAATGTCGATGCAGCTGGTGTATATCTCATCCTTTCCAAACGGGGCTGCCGTGCTGGGTTCCGTTGGCCAGTCCCACACCCAGTATATTGTGTATCGACTCACAATATCCATGGGTAACTGAAAGTCGTTCTGGCACCAAAGATCAGCTCCCTGAGGATCTACTGCTGGCTTTGAGTACTGCATTTGCCTCTCTCTGGAGATTGGTCCAGTATTTATCTGGTAGCATTGGCCATCATCAAATGGCCTAACAGCGAGCAAACGCCCGCGACCGTCGCCTCCCCCGCCCCGATAGTCCCAAACACGGTGTATGGAGCGTATTGTATCGTCATTAGATGGGTCTGTAGTCCCATAGATATAAACGCTTCCGCTGTCTTTCTTCTGTGGTGTGAGGTCTGGTAGAGTGACGTGCCCATTTTCCTGGTACTGAAGCGCAATGTGCGCCCCAGGCTTAGCTCGTAATGGCGGAAACGTGGCCGAGTAGTTCCAAGAACGCTGTGTATTTTTACACATTTTATCCGTGTCAGATATTTCGTTTTCTAATCTGGCTGGTAATAAATATTGCATCTGGAAGTCGTTGAAGTTAGGGTCTAGGCGCGGCACGGATCCACGGGTGTAACCAGGTTCCCCCACCATCTTCCCGGTCATATCAAAGACCATCAGCCGCTCCACCCAAGAATGACCAACGACAGCTGGAGAGTACAGTAGAAGGTTGAGTAACTGCATGTCTATTAAAGTACAGTTTGGACACTCGCGGTATAATTGTCGTAATAATGCGAGAATTGTTATTTATGTTCTGTGCCTATTTGTTTTAATAGTTGATTTTTAACTACACTATTAATTATAATTAGGATAGCAACCCGGACGGTCGTAGGACGTCCCGGCTAGACGCGTTGGCTGGAAATCGGACGGTCAAACACATATGCCCGGCTTAAACGCTCCGCCTCCTGCAATCATGCTGTCATGAATATTCCTTCGGGGCTGAAAAGCTGCGGCTTCTAGGTGTAAGCTAGTTACAGTGCGTACTATTTTGTTGGGTCATGGTCGAGATTAGTCGAATAGGACAAGTTGCCTACATGTGAGCAATGATTGGACAACAGCCACATACGTGGCACGAACGACCCCGGCTTCAATAGCCCCAGCCTTGTCTAAAAATTGTACTGGGTTGGGCGGCTACAAGCAAAGAAGGAAATGAGAAATCGAGGAAACGAGGAAGCCAAAAACATAATGTGGTCTTAGTAAGTACAAAAGTAGCAATTCGCGCCGCTATGACGTTTTTGGTTTCTTTGCAGTGTGCACCCCTGTGTGATCTTCAATAGCCCTTCTCTTTCCTTTAATCCCTGCTGCACCTGTCCGCGGTCCAGTGACTGGCGAGGGTAGCTGCAAAGGCGAAATGAGTGACTCAGAATTTCGTTGATTGACCCCTCCACGTACCAAATCTACCGCGCCGTCAAAGGGGTGAGGAGCCACATAGTGAATCCATAACACTGGAGCCAGTTGTATGATGACACCAGGCAATCTATCGCTAAGATGAAGTAGTGGCTCTCTGCGCAATGCCATGTATTTGGGATGTAAGCCAGACTCTAGAGAAAGAGCTACTCTGCCGAGCAACGAGGTATCCAGGAGGCGAGGCTCCAGTCGCCCAGCTTCTGTGACCGAGTTGCGGGGGAACCAGCGACTAATTTCGCCATCGTCATCGGTTATGGAGTCAAACTCGACAATAGGCTGAAGAGAACTGTCTAAACAATGGAGAGTGGCGCGCAGCCCCCTCTTACCACTGCCGTCACAGTCAACGACTTGAAGCTTGATTGGCGTCATGGTTCGACGGTTACCTAGGCTCTGTAACAACGAGGGTAGTACATCAGCTTTTATAATGACAGGCTATCTAGTACGTTTCTTTATTTTGTCCTGTTTATTTTAATTTACTTATTTGAAGCAGGTTTGCCGTACCGTTTGTCGTGGGCAGCTGCAACATACGACAGCTAAGAAAAAGTTAGGCTACGCAGCCGCCCCGCGAAGCAGGGATTCGCACACACACCAGAAGTTAGTAAAGACTTGGTGGTGCGGGGTTCAAGAAAATTTCTCTTTTTATAAGTTATTTAACCATTTTGTTTTTAAGAAGAAAGGTATTTTCTTTTGTTAAAACTCCGTTCGTGGTTGGTTACGCTCGGTGGCGCAGACGGTTGCCCTAGACGGAATGCTACCCTGTGTTGGTGGCGTCCCTTGCGACTGATTGCCCCAAACTCGATGCTGTGTTGGTGGCGTCCCTTGCGACTGATTGCTCCAAACTCGATGCTACCCTGTGTTGGTGGCGTCCCTTGCGTCCAAACTCGATGCTACCCTGTGTTGGTGGCGTCCCTTGCGACTGATTGTGAGAGCCGATTTTGGGCGCTATCTCCATACTTTTCCAAACAAAGACTAGTCAGAGCTGTGGGGATGCATGGGGGTAACAGCCCCAACGGCCGCCTCCTCTGTGACTTCTTTGTATCGCCGGAAAGCCGAACATGTCGCTTGAATGGCGTTGGTAATGCCTTGAGTCTGTTTCCTTGAATATATTTCGTAGGCCGTAATTCTGTTGCGTAAAACAATGATTTCATTATCCTTTTGCTTTATCATCTCTTGAAGCTCCTTATTCTGGCATTTCAGCTTTAAGACTTCGTCCGAGGGGCCTTGTTGGCGCTTCCAATTATCGACAGCCAACGGCGCGGGCACCAGCAAAGCATCCTCTGGTAGTGGCGGCAGCGCCTTTCCAGTAAATGCGGGCATGCCTGGCGTCTCTTGTGGGGGCATTGTTCAGAAGAGGAGAAAGGCAAGTTTGCGAGTCCAAATATATAAAGATATAGGAAATTAAAATAAAAAATGAATCATTAACATAGACTATCAGTATCTAAATTAATTTAAAAAAAAAACAGGACTACGTCTAACTAAGCAGAACTTTAGCTGATAATTATGAGGGCGGGCTACTGTGAGAACTCCCCTCCATTGGAGCGTCACCACTAAGTACCTGCAGCACTAACGCGGAAGTAAATTCCTTAATGGTTTTCTTCAATCCGTCAATGGCGACCTCAGGACCTGGCTTCTCACAGATCGCCGCCAAACCATTCTCCAGCCGGGTTACATGAACACTAACAGACGCAACTACTCTCTCCAGTGCATCCAGGCGCGATGATATACCGAGAAGAATACTATTCCTTTGTCAGTGTGCTTAAGACGCGGTGCTACATGAAACTCACAGTTTTAGATCATCGGCTGTTGTTGCTCCATGCGGCAATGGGCTGTATGTAGGCATTGGGCTTGGGTACAACGGGAACAGCGAGGCTGGGACCGAAAAGTCGTTGAAGAAGCCCTGTGAGGGGGGTGGTGGGTTGGTCATGCAGACAGGTTCCACGCTTGGAATCAGATCAGGCTGAACGCCGAACCAGGCCGCCTCGGGGTTCAGGGCTGTCTGGGCCTCGGGGTGGGGCTCCGGCTCCATTGTGCCGGAAAAAGGTGAGTCGACGGTACTGCTGTCAAAATCCAACAGCGGAACATCAGTGAGGCCTGGCGTGTCCGGTGCGGGGATTCGGCTAGAATCAGGTTTTGGCATGCTATGGGCAATGGGGCTGCTCATGATGTACTGTTGGACGGGAAAAGGGGCGTTTTTTTGTCTTTTTGAATAGATGATTGAGAAATAAAGATGAATCTTTATCAGGAGACTCTGGATGGGCGAATCTGGTGGATTTAAGTAGAGCATGAGAGACAGACCAATGTGTGATTTACGCGCCAAGCTAAAATTAACTGCTGGTTTTAAATTAACCATTTATTTCTAATGAACAATGGAAGGCTGGCTATTATTTAAGCGCCATACCCAACACATCTGCATTGGGCTGCCACAGCCCCATCAATCCTCATACAATACAACCAGCCCATACTTGAGTAAAGACGGAAGATCACTAAAAATGAAGGCAACATCTTTCTATATCTCGATGAATTTGCTGTTCTTGCAAGCAACGGTTTCGCTCAGTACATGTCTTTCTTCACCTGTGACCGCCCTCTTGGCAGGGCGATCGGAGGTAGCTTTCAGGTTAGTTCCTGTGACACTGGGGCGTCTCGTCGATTAATCGGGGAATAGTAACTACGCGTTGCATAAGACAAGGTGCGAAGCATCCCTACAGTTTTACAATAGCTCTTTTCTGCCGATGCTCTATACCTTTCCCGCCCTGAAGTGCACAGGGGCCCAGCTTGCAAAGTTCACCGTGCCCGAGGCGTCCCCCAACGGCGAAGTGGACATAACCTGGTGAGAGTCACATCCACTATTGGCGTACTTTCTGCTAACCCGAGACAGGCAATGCGCCGGACAGACATCTCAATGCTTTCATGGAAATATATCGGGTGGGGCAGCGGACATGGACATGGCTTTGCACCTAGATGGGCAGGTTGGCTGCGTCGAAGAGTCTCTTTCGACGACAAGTAGCCTTGTCACTCAGGTGACGGGAACAGTAACATCAACAAGGACTCTCACTTCTACTGTTACAGTCAGAACCACTTTCTTTCTAACGACTAGCTCGACGGCTTTTGAGTCTCGACTCACACCAGCATCACGCCCCCTCACCACCCCTACGCCCACCACCACCATTCCAGGAAGTGGCAGCCAACAGTATCCCACAGAGACAGGTGTAATGCCTGTCAAGGCAACAAATAATGGGCCGTTTGTCAATACAGCCACAAAAAATTACGTCCCCCTCAGCACACAGACTGTTACGTTCGCAACCGCGCTCACGCTGATCGGCACGTACTGCAGCTGCTAGAGGTCCGCACTTAGCCATCTTAGAATAGCTTATAAATAGACAATGAAATCCCCCCTATAACCACCTTCCATGATCTCAACTTGAAACACTTTTAACTTCTCCAATCTTAAAATTCTATATTTATCATGTCTGGCCAGCTACCGCCCCTTCGCCCGACTTCGGGCTCCCAGCAGAGCTCTGCTGATCCTCACCCTCGCCCTGGTCTTGGCCCTGAGCTCACCTTTGTCATTGACAAGCCCGACCAGGTGACAGATAACAAGAAAAACTACATCACCTACTTAAACCGTCTTAAGGATCTATGGCTGCGTATTTACGCGCTAGAAGAACAACATCGAAAAGCACAGGACAAGAGTGACAATAAACTAGGTGTCCTAAAGGCGGAAGTGCACCAATTGACTAAAGAGCTCCAGTTCTATAGTGAGAACAATGACCAGGAAGTATGTATTAAGTCTATTCTTTATGGATAATGCTAATTTAATGAGATATAGGATCCCCCTGTGACGCCCGTAGACCCCTCTGTTGAAGACTCGGCAAGCCCTGTGACCCCTAGTGCTATGTATGAGTGGGAGTTTATGTTCTCGGGCGAGTCGTCTAGGTGCTGATTGACAGCTTCAAAGTTTGAAGGACCCAGGATTATAGGAAGAGGATAAACCTAACGAAAATGTATTAGCAGTTTGGATAATTTGAGAGGTCCGCGTTCAATGTAACTTACTACCTCTGAGGCTAAGGGCGGGATAAAGCCATTAGAGTATAGCCACATTTGGTTATTACGTCTGCTCCTTAAACAAAGGTAAATATCAATACCGCAATCGCGATATAATTCATGTGCTTTTTTCAAGACTGTCATCCTCCGTTTAGAGAATTGCGCCGCCTGTCGCTTTCGCGCCTTGCGGAGCTCTGCGACCTTCACGCTGAAATCACAGTGCTTTTCAGCAGTTTGCGCGGTGTCTTGTAGTTCAAACATAGTGAGAATCTTAATCATGAAATCAATAGCTTTTCACCTGTCTTGCTAATCTATGTATGTTATAAATGTCATGCGTGTTTTATTTTAGCATGTTAATTCTAATTATGTGTTTCCTTAAGCGTGCAACTCAATACAGCGACTAAAATAAGTTTCTCCTGGCAGGCACACGAGCACGCAGACATCACACGCATGATTAATCTTAGAAGGTATTAACATAAGGTCTAAAAAAATTAAGAATGACGAAATATATTTTCTTAGCCTCAACCGGCCAAGTCCGTTGCTGCGGCCGGCGTCCACCGGCGCCGTGTCAATCTCCGTCCGAACCGACTGTGGGTGGCCACCTTTTTTCTTTTATTTCCTGCTCTCTGATCGCTGATCAAGCCGTCCTTCTACGCATATCAGCGGATAGGGCTAAGGCTCTGGCCGCCACGATCTCTATTCTATGGCTGGAGGCATTTGGGCTACTGCAGGAGCCAGAGGTGGCTGCTACATTTATACACGTTTCTCTCCGTGTCTTGGTGCTGGGGCTCGGGCGACTGGGCTCTAACACTGTACTCATTTGCTCGGCGGGTGTACCCGTTCTTGGAGTTACTGCTCTAGTGGACTAATTTAGCTTCGGTTTGCTTATTTCTGGCGAGGCAGTTGACTTTTTGCATGTTGCGTCGGATGAAGTTAGAGCGGCTAAGGCAATGGCAAGACCTAAAATGAAGGTAATACCCATAAGGCTAACCGGCGAAATGAAATATGTATTAAATAATAAACAAATTTCTAGCTTTATAGTCGCGTAATTAGGAAATCAATAGAGCTGTACCACACAAGCTACCTATGCGTAGTTAGGTGGGGAAGTGTGATCGCCACTGTTTACATCTGGTATGTCCACGCCTAGGTCTCCGCCCTCGCTATCCATTTCCACATCAAGAGTAATGGGAGAGTCGGACGCAAAGTCTTGTCGAACTAAAAAGTCATCAGGCTCACGAGTTCCGGCGAACTCGCGATTGTTTTCTCGATTTTGAGCGATAAAATCAGGGATGTCTAGACCCTTCAGCATATCGAACCGTGCCTGTGATGGGTTATCTCTCCGAGCCGTTTGTCGCCCACCATTCATACGAAGCATCGGCTCTGCTTGCTCTCCACCACTGGAAAAAGGAACCTGTCTTTGTGGGCTAAACTTGAAACTTTCTCGCCGCAGTGGTTTGGCAACTCGCTCTAGCGGATTCGCCAGAGAGAGTGCGAAGTCATGCTGTCCCGCTGCTGGCTGGGCGGTTTTCTGGCGCCTCTCGGGCCGTAGGTCTTCCGCTTCACTTAATGCTCTACTTTTCTCCATTTGTCTCTTACGCCCTGGCGCAAGAACCGGACCAGACTGTGATGGCCTATGTGTCTCGGCCGTGTTGTCGTCCTCGGCGGCCTGCAGCGAATCTACACGCGGTGGAACAGTCGTGACCGAATTGACATACGCCGCAGGCAGCTCTGGCGTAACTGCCGGTGTAGACTGCCCTGGTATTAACTGGCGTTGTTGAATCGTGCCTTTTTTGCATCAGTGGCTGAGATGAGTGAAGTCACGGTTCATAAACGCACTATCCATGTGAATAGGGGCCAAGCTAGCCCGCGTTTCGGGAATCTCGAAATCCCACGAAGCAAGATCCGGGATCGCTGGGGTGGGGCTGTTCGCTATAGCGCTTTTCAGGCCTGCTGCGTCCGTAGATGGCAGGCCGTCTCTGGTTGGTGAAGCTAGCAGCAAGCTTCTCTGTGTGGTTAAGCCTAGGTTCATGTTAGAACGCAATGTGCTATTCTTGAAGAGGAAACAACCCACTACCGATCTGAACTGGTGCCATGGTAGTATGCATGTCGGGGATATCGAAACCCGATGAAGTTCCGAGTGCAACTGACTTCTCTGGCACGCGCCCTCCTTCTAGCTGGTTGCGCAGTTTGCGCTTGCGAGCATTGCTCGAGTCGCCCTTTCCTCCTAGTTTTCTCACACCAACCCCGGTTGTAGTCGATCCCGCTTCGCCTTGTTTACCTCTAGCCTGGGCACGGTGCACTGGGCCGGTTCGCGCACGGCGGTGCTTTTGTAATGCCCGCTTTCCCCCGCGTGCCTTCCCAAAAATATCTTCCATGTTAACGTCATTGACATCCGACTGGTCATCTACAGTAGAATCTGCATCACTCATGACCTCGTCTTCGGTATCTGTAGACTGTATAACCTCGGCTGCTAGTGCAGTTGGTATAGTTCCATCATATGGGAAGAATGCACGTATCAAGTCACTCTGTACGTGAAATGGGCTCACCTGGCTAGAGCTAGGTGGCGGCGCGGCGTATATTTGATGGAAGAATGACGTTCTTTCTAACATTTTTTGTGCCACAATCGAAGGCTTGCCAGCTCTCCAATCCGCCCTACCCGGCGGTGGTTTATAATCTGGCGCAGCTTGGACGTGGTGGCAGTGCATCTCGCACCCCTGCTGGATTTTTTTATTACTGAACCCGATCCGTCTGGCTATTTTGCAGAGTAGATGAGTATACTCTAGGTTGCAGGGCAAACTTCTGCTCTCCTCTTTGTCATGGCCAAGTAATGGTTTTTCGGCGCTAAGGTGGGGAAAGTATCGAAGAGCCGCCAGTAATAGCACGAGGCCAGCGACATACGGATCAGCCGGGCCGGGGAGTTCCGCATATCGTTCGTGTGCGATCTGTATAGATCTTTCCGACGCCTTCCAATCACATGCCAGGTTCTCGAATAACGTAGCTGCCCTAGGTTCGATGCTGTCCCTAGGTTTCCGACTTCTCCGTGGCGTCTGTATGAGCTTCTCTAGAATCTTTGCCCCGATGGCGATGTAGCGCATGTTCTCGTGAAATGTTTGTATACTGGGAATCACACACTGAAGCCGGAGGATATTCTGGAGGATTTTCTCTCTTTTTTCGGCGCCTTGTATCAATGGGAACAACTGGTGTGCCGCAAACGCATCTTGAATGTATCGACGATCTGAGCTGCTCCATGTCGGGGCGCGATGCTGCAGTCTCGTAACATCGTCAGCGGTCACTAGGTGATACATGCTCTCATCTTGGGCCATTATTGCGGCCCACGTATCTTTTATGTGTGTCTAATAATTGTCAATAGCAGGGTCGATGTGGGCCGCTATGTGCTTGGCCCAGTTTCCTAATTGTAAGCCTTTCCAGTGGCCAGGAAACGGCAACATTCTGTCAAGTGCGGACATAATATTAGGGCGCTTTAGCATAAGAGCCAGTGCATGCTTCTTAGGGTCTGTGAGGGTATTCATCCACGCCTGCGCGACAGCGATGCCCCTTGGGTCGGCCCTCGCCATGTAAAACCTGACATTGCGGAAGACGTCTCCATCGCATGATTTACATGGTGTTGCTGCAAGATTTTAGTAACGATAAAACGTTGACAGAACTTATGATTACTTACGAGGGACGCAGTAGAGATGCACATTGCAGGTATAGTTCTCTCCAAGCTCGGCCTTTGCCTGGTCTAGGCTGTGACGCGCGTAGGTACAAGTGACGGACTGGTTTTGAACCAACGGCGGTGTCTCGGCCTTGCGAAGATGCTCTGAATCGCAATGTAGCCACCGCAGCAAGGTGTCTCTGCCATGGGAACTAATGGAGCAAGCAAGAAGATGGGTGGGGTCGCGAAGTACTGCAGTGAGGTCATGCGTTTGATCGCACTTCTGCTCTGCTGGGCGGATTGCCGCGAGCGGTACACGAATCTTGCCTTCCTCAAACAGAGAATCCATGTCTAAAATGTATCTAGTTACCAATAATATTGTTAGACCTTGCTCTTTCTATTTATTTACTAGCCATAACTATAATACCGTTCTTTAATTTAATGTTTATTCGCCGCAAGTTATTTTTATGATGTTAAAACTAGTATGCTAAAATAAAGGTCACCGAGCTATTATTAGAAGGTACCTGCCAGACTGGTGGCAGCCTGGAGTTCTCACTAACCATGTCCGCCAGCACGCTACTCCGACTCTGCTCCTCTGCGCCGGGGCTCCCAGGGCCGTACCTGCAAGAATGCGTCAGGCCGTACCAGCTTTTTGACTCACACAGAGGGTTGCATTGTACGACTATACTTGCCATCGGTGGAGAGCAGAAACGATCTGTTTTCTACCGACCAAGATCTGATCGTGAGGACCATGTTGTTTCATTATGGTGGCGAAATGACAACAGCTTTATATTGGACTGCGAGTTGCATCTCGGCCAGGAAAGAGCACTGCCTCGAATCGTGGCCGGAGTGCAGCCAGGAAACCACCAGTACCACCTACTACACTCAGGCGAAGGCAGCGTGTTGAACTTAGCTCACAGCATTTATTGCAAAGTTCTCTCACTTTTTAGTGATGTCGTCGTGATATTTGTTTCAGACGCCGGTGGCATATATAACACACTAGACCTCCTTTGCCTCTGGTTATTCTGGCTGGATGGCAAACGCAGGCCATTGCGCATCATACTACATGATGCAACACTGACAGAACGAGACATCAACTTTGAACTGATGGCCCGAGTTATCTCTCGACTTCGCTCCAGAGACCCTCAGAGCCGGCATACGCCAGCGGAGGCAAAACGACTTATTACGACGGCCTTTAAAATCCAACCAGCCAGCACGGGTACTCTCCTTGACTCCATTTACAAAGTGAAGAGAGAGTCAGAGTTTACCCACCAGCTATTCAGTGAGCATCTGAAACCGTTGCTCCGGATTACTATTGCACGATTTGCAGAAAATCCGTCGACTGATTTACGGCTGTCTATGTTATCTCGACTTTCTCGACCAATCCCGCAGCAAATAAAAGAAAACATTACAGAGTTTTTGTTAGCCACTAATCAGTTTCAACCGGTAGGCTGTGAAATTGTTGCCTCTGCATTGGTAATAGACTCGTATCTGGCCGACATGCCCTGTAAGTGAACTAGCCGTTAGCGACAGAGCAGGCGCTAATATAGAGCTTAGTTTTCCCACCAGAGGAGACATATGACGGCCTCTATAGAGGGCTTGTACTAGCCGTGGAGAAGAACCTTGGCATACCGGGCATATGCGCCATAGTCCAAGAAAGGTTTACTTCCATCGCGAGTATGGTACAGTCAGAGCTTATTTCACCGCTAACCCAGCATGTTGCGAGGATTCAAGGCTCCCCATTAATGGCCTCGGTTTTGACGGTCCACTGTTGCGCTGTGTGCGTCTTGTGGCCAGCGGCGTTCTCTCTGGACTGTGGCCACGTCTTGTGCGAGAACTGCACCAAGCTACACGCATGCGAACTGAAGCCATGCAAAGTCAAGATGAAAGCGTGCTTAGTTTGTAGGAGGCCGAATACCAAAAGTTTCCATATCAAACCACCGACTGCTGGGGTTAGGAAATTAGTACTCGGTGGCATGAATGCGGGAGAAATTCTATCATTCCTCTGCGCTCTGCAACGGTCCCCGGGTCTTCGTTTTCTGTCATTACGTCAATGTTTTGACTGCGTCCTAGCAGATGATATTGGTATGTTCAGAAGGTCCATTTACTTTCAGTGCTTAGCTGAGTTATACAGGCATATTTTTTCTTTTCGCCCTGTTCTACGAAGGCTGGGATCTTGACGATTGTGCTTATCACATTCGCCGATTCGGCAGATTCAAAAGAACCCAGAAGCACGTTGCTTTCGCGCCAAATTTAAAGTGGGCAATAGCAGAGGCGACAAAATATGACCGGTCCCTTAAGATAACCTCAGGGTCAGAAGAGGGCCTCGATCATTTCGTCCGGCCAACCTCCCAGTATGCGGCCGACTTGTTTTTCGTCCAGCCAACCGCTAAACTGCCATGTAGGGCCCGTAACGACGTTGTCGTTCGCTTCTATGGCGGAGATTATTCAGCAGAGTGTGTCAGCCACACCGCAAGTATACTCATTGCGTCGACTTTTTACGTAGAGCTCTCAAGTTACCCGGACTTCTACACTGCACCTGCGACGTGTACAATTGACATTCGTTGCCGTATCCCACCTAGCAGCAGCCTCATAGAGCTCTTAGCTTTCTTGCGGCGGAATGGATCCCACGTTTTTTATAAGGGATCCGAGCTTGCACGGCACACTACTGCATTCTGTCCGGACCACGTCCTCGAAGGCTGCAGACAAGGCAGGCCATTTTGTCAACGAATAGCGCTTAGCATCGTGTCAGCAGAAACACTTATTGAAATATTAATAAGTGGTTTGGGCAACAAAGCTTATACTATAAGTAATTGTCCTTACCGTCTTAGAGACTTGACTCGTGAGCAAGGATCAGGCTGCGTTACCGGGAAAGGCTTAGCACGACCTCAGCACTATGAGCAGCAACAAGGGGAAGACTCAATGCAAGAGTTACTAAAAGCAACAAAGGCCCTTGTTAATACACTAGATAGTTTAATCTAAAATACAAATTTCCAGCTGGCGATAAATTAAAGATAACTCTCTAGGAGATCGAGGATCGCATCCCTCTTATTCACCGAAACAGGCGTCGGCTGGGCCATTAAAAGCCCTTGGTCTTCTTTAGAACCCGAGTCCACTTCTAATATATCAGCTAGACATACACCGTATGTCTCGTCATGCACTGTCCCAGCATGAATATTTGCTTGATCCGTAGCTGTAGGAACCAATGAAGACGGGGTAAAGGGATTTACACCTCTCCAGTCGTCCAGGCTAGTGGTTTCGTAGCTCGACGAGCAAGCGGAAGAGTCGGTCGGGCTAGATGAATCGGTGGCTGAGCGAGTGTTCCGTGCCGCATTCTTGCTGCCATGGACATTCACCTCGGTCGGTCCGATGAGATGACATTCTGCAACGCGAAGCAACTGTTGAGCTAGCCCGGGCTTGGATTGGTAGCCTTCGACTCGGCCATCGGGCCGCCTAATTGCAACCATAATGTCGACCTTGTAGTCTTCCGCAAAGGTATGTGCCTTTTTGCATATTCCGCGCTGCCTGTTCGCTGAGCCGATGATAGGGTCTCTGTTGACTCTCGAGCGTGGTCGACGAGGCATTGCTATTGTCAGAAAGGGTGGGAAAATATTACGCCCAAAACCATGAAGAAAAAGGCGAAAACGATGGCCTTTTTTACTTGTGGTAGCCGCCGAGCCTTGTTGCTCCGTGGCCAGCTCCGTGGCTAGCCCCGTGTCTACGGCTCCACGGTGTTCGAGCAGCCGCCGAGCCCTGCTGCTCCGTGGCTAGCTCCGTGGCCAGCTCCGTGTCTACGGCTCAACGGTGTTCGAGCAGCCGCCGGACACCTGCCAGAGGCCGGAGAATGGCTTGTGATCGCCGTACTCGAAACCGGACGCGCCGTGAAAGGAGCCGCACCCATATTCAGCTTAAAGTAAACTATTTAAATAAATCTATCTTTTAAAGAGTATGTTAGCTAATTATAAATTATGCTAAGAATAACAATGTTGGTGTTCAGCGGGCAATGGTGTTATATTATCAAGGAGCAGACATCCAAGAAAAGTAAAGCAAAATCAGCAGACAGGATATATTGTAGTACGACATGGACGCAAACTTATTATATATTATTTCCTTTCTTGGATTCATTGTCTCCTTTATTCTATTATGGGCTGCGAAATTATACATCGCAAATCCCCGAGCATCCTTTGTCAAGCACATCCTGTACCCTTTGGCGGTTCCTCGCCTAGGTACTACACGAATGGATGTACTTGTTTTCGTCATCATCCTCTCCAGTAACTTGATCGTTGTGCTGCTGCCAGCCTTTTTCCCTGGCTGGAGAGAGATCCAGAAGCGTACAGCACTGTCTGCCCTGGTGAACATTGTACCGCTTAGCTTTGGGGGCCGCGATGTTCTCATTGACGCGCTGAACATGCCGCGGCGTTGGCACCGGAGCCTACACATCATTGTCGGCATTATCGTCGCTTTTGAGGCAGCATCGCATGGGACCATAGCCATGGTTCTGCGGCCTAGACCTGGTCAGCTAGCGAAGTCTGGCTATATCGTACGTGGCTGGTTGCGCCAATGCACCAAGACCAGGCTAACATCTGCATATATAGGCGTCCGGACTGCTGGGAGGCGTTGTGATGCTCGCAGTACCGTTTACGCGAAGGTGTTTCGGTCGGTGGTTCCTCTTAGCACATCGGACAACCTATCTCGGTAGCATGGCAGCATTGCTATGGCATGTACTGCAAACAGCATCGTCTCGCGGCCGTCTCCTGTTGTGGCTAAGTGTCGCTCTATGGTTGTCTACCAGCTTGTTCCGTGTTGTCCGGGTGTCGCTATATTCTACGGCTGCAGAAGTTGAGCGCCTTTCAGAGACGGCTGATGCGCTACTCTGCACCGTTCGCCTCCCTCGGGCAATAAAGCTCCGTCCAGGCTGCCATTTCTATCTATATTTCCCCCAAAACTTCTATGCCCTTCTTGGTTTTAGCAAGTATAACCTTCTCCAGAGCTTTACGGTTATGGCGCTTTGGCATCCTACGGAGGAGCCGCGCCTCGTATCTAGTGTCAGCTTCTTGCTGTCCCGGCATGGCCATCATGCAACGGCGATATCTAAGTTAGGTGAAGGCAGTTGTGTCTTGCTTGATGGTCCCTATGGGCAGGACCTTGCCCTTGAACGACAAGAAAATGTCATTCTAGTGGCAAAGGGTATGGGAATTGCGGGCGTACTGCATATTGCTCTAGATCTGGCCATTCGACGATTTCATGACAATAGCGTGAAGGACAGAATCGAAGAGCTAAAGAAACTGACCCGTGGGACTCTGGATTCGGCACAGAGTACTACTCATCATCTGAGAGAAATTTCAGAGCTACGCCAGATCAAACTCTTCCGAGATGTAACGAAAAAAGTCATCATATTCTGGTCGCTTGAGAAGAATTCTCAAATGGATTGGGTGCGGAAACAGATGAATGAGCTACAAGGGCTTGACCTACAAAATGTTGGTTTTCACCGAGAGTTTAGACCGTAACTAACCAAGCATAGAGACTTATTGTTGTCTGCTGCGGGTATGACAAGCCCAGAGTAGGCTTTGAGCCTTTCCAAACCTCCGCCTACTGGATGTGTTTAGATCCAAACGGCGGGATGCCTTTCGATCGGTTTATCGTGTCGAAAATCAAGGAAGAGAGGTGCCGCCTGCCTGGCCGCATGGCGGTAGTGGGTAAGTACTTATAGATTTTGTTGCTAGGTAGTCGACTGATCCGTCAAGTTTGTGGTGGCAGCAAATTCAAGCGCCTTATCCGTAGCGCGGTCATAGAGTGTCTTGGTGAAGAGCTGGTGCGATACGTCGAGTCTGCCTACCAACCCAGAGAGCTGGCAGGTCCAGACGCCATACATGTGGGCCGCAGCGGCGCTACACAGTTACGTGAGATTCCGACCATCTCCAGGCCGAGGAAGACATATTCCGTAGCTTCCGCGTCCAGCCTGTACTCAAACAAATAATTGTTTAATTGAATTTTAGCGTGAAGAATTTAAATGTGTATTAGTCTTAGTTACATGAATCAGTTTCTAGTTTATTTTTCTTCCTAGACTAGTGTTAATGGCTTTAACATAACTAGTTGGCCCGTTTATAATTGTATTCATACTTGCGCCGCATGTCTTTCACACCTGCCTTTTGGCCAGCTGTGTGGCCTTGCAGCCCTTAGCTTGTCGGGGAGAACAACAGAGAAAGCAAGCACACAACAATCTCCACAACATCGCGTCCTCTCAAGGTAACTTCCTCGTGGGGCGTGGTGTGTTGAGTAAATAGACGGGATATGCGAATGATCATGCCGAAAGTAGCTCAAAAATACCATTAAAGGCTTCTAGGCGTACACAATAAATGACGCCTCCTCGCTGCGTGGCGAGCAAGTGGTCCTGTTGGAGCGATCCAATTGAACAGTCGCGCAAAGATGTGGAATGCCTGCAAAGCAGGTCTTCACAGAGTGATCATGTAATAGTCATTTCGAAAGAATGATAAAAGAGAGAAAAGCAGACGTTGATTCCTGCTGCTGTTTATTAATTGCTCTACAGCCTCTGGTGACAACTCTTTATTACAGAGTGGGGCCAAATAATGGTGGACAAAGGACCATGCATAGCCTGTCTAGGGGAGTTCTTTTAGCGGGTTCGACCTTAGCACACTTTTACTGAGGATGTAGTTAGCGTGTTAAAATAAACGTGAAAATTAAGAGCAAGATTTAAAATTAATAAAGCCATTAAAAATAACATCCATAGTGTTATAAATATAAGCCATACTGCTGTTAGGACGTAATAAAATAATATACAGCATCAACAAGATGGCTAACCTTCAAACCTTCGATGGGCAGCATATTGAAGTCACGGGCTTATTCTCGTGCGGTTCCCAGGAAGACGTCCGCAGGAGATTGAGGAAGATAGGCGTCAAATCTGCCACAAAAACTATTCCATGGACCGTCTTGGTCGCGACAGATGATGCCTTTGCACAGGGAAACAAACTCGTTGTGAAATCAAAGGAGAAGGAATTACCAATACTAAACGAAGGATGGTTGAATGCCTGTTTGGAAGCCGATGCATACGTGCCGCCAGAGACAAACCACTACCACTTTGGTCAACCCACCTCCGTGCGTACATCTACTACCTCCATACCGTCGCCGCCTGCGTCAAAAGAGACTACCCCCGAAGTAGATGCCAGTGCCAACGATGAAGCCAAGAAGGCTGCTGAAGCTGAAGCCAAGAAGGCCGCTGAAGCTGAAGTCAACAAGGCGGCCGAAACTGAAGCCAAGAAGGCTGCTGAAGCTGAAGCCAAGAAGGCTGCTGAAGCTGAAGCCAAGAAGGCTGCTGAAGCTGAAGCCAAAAAGGCCGCCGACGCTGAAGCCCATAAGGCCGCTGAGGCGAGAAAGAGCGCTGCAGAGAACCTCAACGGAGTTAACGTTGGAGATCAGAGATTTGACCAAACAGAGCTAGGCCAAAACAGCAAGCACATACGCGACGCTCATCTAGGCGAATTCTCCGATGCCAGAAAAATACTTCTATTGACTCATCCAAATGATGCTGAACTGGAAAGATCTGCGCAACGCAAGAATTACGAGATGACAATTGAATGCCAGACTAGTACGGGCTATTTGCTTGTTACAGACCCTCAAACCAGCCATTCAAAGCTCCCCTGTGCCAGGGCAGGCTATCTAGTGCGACGATCCGATTATGCGACCGCGGCCGCCGCTTTCCAGGACGCTGCGAATACCATTGCGCCGTCAAGCCCGAAGACCAGCTTAGATGGGAAAGCTTTGACAGATTTTATCTGGTGGACAGTGGCATATAATGGAAGGCTGTGCTACGCATATGGCGTTTTGGACGGCGAGTCGACGCCGAGACTCTTTGCTCGGACTGTACTGAAAGATGCTTTTGGGAAAGTGGTAGATCGCCAAATTGATGAAATCAGGGAGTCCTTTGAGCAGCCCGACCTTGTGTCTCTCAAGGCCAAGAGAAAGACACAGTCAGCTCTGCTGAAATTAAACTGATAGAACTAGTCAAATCTTTAAGAATCAATAAATACATTGCCCAATTGTTCTTCCCATCGTCACCTCGTTTTGTCCGTTTTGAGGCTAGTAGGCGAATGCTTTAGCGTGGAAGCTACATACGCAAGACGTTATTAGCCAGCAAGTCAAGTTGATGGGGCAGTGAAATCCCTAGCTGGGCTTCTAATTTTGTGGTCATGGGCTGAATGATCATTAATTTCCGCTGGATCTCGCCGTCCATTCCATTTAGTTTACAGAGAAAAGAGTGGATGACTCTTCGGTCTAGGTCCAGTGTAGCGTCCACAGTGGCACTTTTTAATTATAGCGCTCAGGACCGTGGCGTTCAGCAGCGACACGCGAAGGATCCGCGACGGAGAAGGCCTTGAAGCGGTGGCGCCTTCTAACCTTAGCACAGCTATTATTCTTCTACCGACAGTTGGCTCCGGATACGTGGCAACGCAACGCGATCATATAAAGTAAAAGCCACCAATGAGAGAATCAACCATAAGCCGATAATTAGCGCTGTGATCCAGGCCATCACAGATCACTGCCCGTTCTGCAAGCTATACACATTTAGAAGAGTTGATGCCATGTGCATCAGCATCAGCCTGCATTGGTCCTCGGCGAAGCCACCAGCGCAGCATACCCCTCCTCGGCGGCAAGCCGCTCCGTACCCGGCCCCACCACTGAACCAGAGCCCGAACACGACGCCGATGTCTCCTCATTTCTGTACACCTGCCGCAATGCCAACCTCTTCCGCCACAGGCTGAATATTTGGCCGCCGTTGTCTGCATTCCGGTCGACTGGTCAAAGGAGAGTTTCTCTGATATGTTAGGAAAAAGTCAACACGTTGGCCGGCACACAGAACAGGAGAAAAAGGAACTCAGAACAACCTCGCAGGAAGTTCTAAACTTAGAGCAGCCTAAGTTAAGTCCAGGCCTAGATAGAGGACCAATCATCGCCGCAGTCGAAGCGCCTACCTGGAAAGGACGTGCCGGTCGAGACTGCACGATGGCAGAGAGCTGGACGGCCCCGGACCTCAGGACCGGCGCCGCGAACCCCACTCCAAAGACGGCGGCGAGGGAAGACGCGGGTGAATAGCGGAGGCTTACCTTCTCTTTCTGATTTGTTCTATTTTTAAATACATGCAGAAAATACATATAAAAGTACCGATACCATAGAATTGATGTGCTTCCTCCCGACGTGGCTAACTTCAGAAGCTGCCGTCGAAATGTCTAGCTCCTTCTACCTCGTCCCCTTTCAGGGCCAAGTGTCTGTCTTAGAAAGCTCGATTGAATGCCTTGCTGATACAAATCGCGTACTCAGAACAAGTCGCGGTACAATTAATCTACTTCTGTGTGAACTCTCTGATCTTGATCAGAGGCTATCGGACCTTATGAAACACATAGAAGAAACTATCTGCATATTTGAGAATAAGGTTTGTTCGTGATGCGTCCCCGCTCGCGCCAGCTAGGATAGCCGCTGACCACTGAAAGCTGTCGCCCGATACACCGTCGGCACCTACCTCACCACAGGCGCCCTGGGCCGGGACGGAGCCTGCGCAGAACGCCGAACCGCAGTACGGAACCGTACGCACCCCGCTTTAGAGATCAGTCCTTATCAACGGTTAGAAGGAAAGGCACCACTAGTAATAAGTTTCGGGGGTGGATATAAGTAGACACAAAATGAAGCAAATGTCGGGACCTATGAATCGCCCCTCGCATATAGTGTAAGTATGCTGAGCAATCAAGTAGATCACAATTACAATTGTTTTGTCAGGAACTTATCCTCAGGTGTCTCGAGGCAATCATTAGCTTATAGATAGAGCAGGCGCTTCTACATGCCTTACTCAAAGAAATTTGTCAATGGTTCTGCCTTCATTTTCAAGTAGGCAGCTTTACGGCGTGGTTTAGGCGAGAATCTACATGATCGGTTATGTGTCACGGACCTTGAGGGATACTAGGGATATTGCCATTACTCGCTATTTTTAGTCGCTGTGGCTTGGGTAGTGAACCGGGCCAGCCAGCGAGGTGGCTAGTGAGACTCACCGGCTAGCTCGCCTCCCCCTGGCTAGCTGGTTGGCTGGCTAGTTAGCTATGGAAGCCCACGAAAACGGACGCACCGCAGGGGAACCCCACGGCGCGGGGTTCTCGACGTGAGAAGAAGGGTCGCTCTAGAGCCCAAAGCCGCGTGCAGAAGAAGAGCGCGTCGGTGAGCCGCCGCCAGGCGTACGCCTTTGAGCGTCTGAGAGCGGCACGACAGGCGACAGGTGGCATTATCGAGTACCAAGCGAAAGACTGGGTTGTCGCTGTATTTGGCTCATTTACGTGGCACAAGGAGGCAGGAAAGTTTGGGTTAATCTACGAGCATGGCCGAGAGTAAATGGCAGTAAATAGCACATGGCTATGTACTAGTTTATTATTGACTAGCATTTCGCACTATACCAATTCAGCTCCAAAAAATTGACTTAGCCACGATAACATATTCTTTATCGCATGGGGCCCCTCCCCGGCGTGAACGTGTCCAAACCTATTGTACAGATTGTACAGAACGTCTCAGCACACCAGGCACACCCCGCTTCGTGCTGTTATAGTTAAACTCATCCCCCTTTCGTTTCCTCCCCGCCTTAGAAAGTTTAGACAATCGCTTGTGTTTAGGTGGTGGTAGGACGGTTGCCTGATCGAAATCGATCACCATCACGCGGCATCGCTCAGCGTTCCAGAGCAGGTTGGGCTCACGTTCGTCTTGGTGGTTCACACCATTGTCGTAGATCGTTTGTATGGATCGCTGCACCTCCCATTCTAGATTTGACGGCGCCAGATCCATCGCCACCCCAGCCCATGACATCAGCATCATATGGATCACGTACGCACCGCCAGGCAAGAGGTAG
Organism: Beauveria caledonica; assembly: GCA_030777785.1. Taxonomy (NCBI): domain Eukaryota; kingdom Fungi; phylum Ascomycota; class Sordariomycetes; order Hypocreales; family Cordycipitaceae; genus Beauveria; species Beauveria caledonica. Next base: position 1,733 of record JAPFSE010000036.1, on the reverse strand, counting down.
CCAGGACGGAACGAGACTATGCCCAGGTGCACAGGCACCACGTCGCCCTGAAGCTTTTCAAGTCGCTGATAGATACTGCACTCGTGCTCCAGGCGCCTCGGACGTGCGGACACGGTGCCCTTGCCGACAAAAGTGTAGCCGAAGCGTGCCAGTTCTAACTTGAACAGCACCCCACTAGAACCATATTTGCGCCAGCCGATGAGGGCATCACAGCTCCCGTACGGGTCCTGACGCAGCTGCTCGCTCATGAGCTTAGTCAACTCCTGAGCGTCGATCGGGTGGCGTGTATTGCCGCTAACACCGTGATAGAGCACATTAGGGCACCTGTTGTCAAGTTCACGACCCAGCTTGAGGCCAAGAAGGCAGGCTTGTGTGCAGTATTGTTTCGTGGGCGCCGGAGCAGAGCCTTCGGTGCCTTTGCCTTTGCTCTTCCTACTGGAGTCCTTCTCTCCCTTGTTGACGCTGGGTCCTGCTCCGCGCTGGCGTTGATAGCCCTCTGCCCCGCCTTCTTCGTCCTCATCGCGCGACTCGAGAGGCGCCGTAGAATCCTTGCACGATGACTTCGACCTCAAAGGGTATTTTCGAGCCACCGGGGATGCATCACAAGCAAAGGATCTATCTGTGCCGCGCGAGGGCATAGATGAGGATGAATCTGTGTCATCTGACTCCTGCAGAGTAACTGGGTCCGTGTAAGCTTCCCTTTTCCATTTTTTCAGGACGCCTTCAGCCTGATCCAATGCCTCCTTGAGCGGACGGCCCGTAAGCGCTTGAGAGCGGAGGCTCAACAGACAGAAGCTGGCAAGTTGAGCGACCGCAGTCTGAGACATTTGTTCGACCTGAACCTCAGCTGTTGGTCGAGCCACCATTTTCTCTGGCACGCAAAGGTGCCAGCGCAAAACAAGTGGCTCTGCTCGGTCGTAATAAAGAAGCACCAAAGATTTTCCAGCGGCGACATAGCCATACCCGACCCCATACCACAACATGTAATTGAAGACTTGTATCAGTGCCATGGCAATCCGCGCTGCTTCTCGCTCTTTCTTTCGAAGCGTCGAGTCTGTTTTGTACTGGGCGATCTGCGCCCACTCGTAGACATCCATGAACAGCGTCTCCTTCTCAAGAGCGGCCTCGAGATCCTCTACGGCAAACTTGTGCGCAGCCTTGTAATCATACATAAAAGCTGGGCTCTCGTTTTTGCCTATGCCTGTTCGGATGCCACCACCGTCAGGTTGCTGCTTTCCCCTCCCTATTTTTATTTCAGCTCCAATATCTTCATTGAGGTCATTGAAGTTGCGAATGCCATTCATGAACGTTAGATCTGTGATTTGGTACTTCTGGCCCAGCTCCCTGTCAGCCCAAACGGGCTCCAGAATCATCCACGTAGGGTCTTCGACCGCTGTTTTTTCGAAGTGATCGATAGCATTCTCATAACCGGCTTTTTTCCGCTCGAAATTAATTCCGTTATCTCTTGTTGTGCTCTCCTGTTGAAAAAGTCGCTTCTCGCCGCAGATGCGGATGATATCGTCGAAGTGTTCTTGTCGCTCGTTGTCGGTAAAGGCTTGCCAACGGCGAAGCCACCTGGGATAGTATTTACCGTCGACCGATGTCGCCAAGCCAGTAGAACTTTCCGATGGGCCAGCAAGCCTGAGTTTTTGGTACAGGTCGAAGTGACAGTTGTACAAGTACTCCGCTAACGTCGTCCTCTGGTTTTTGCGTCGCTCGTTCTCCTCACGCGC